>WNWK01020542.1:0-35632 GCA_009830355.1 Cherax destructor | reverse complement strand
TACTGCCGTATGCTCAAGTATATAATGATGGGTAAGGGTGAGTCCGTAACAATCAACATGTTAGAGACACTACCAGAGAGAGGTGGGGATGATCCAGCAAGACTGGACCTAGTATTCACCTTGAGTAGTTCGGACATCGAGGATATCACGTATGAAAGGCCCCTTGGAGCTAGTGATAATTTGGTTCTGTGTTTTGATTATATAGTTGAGCTACAAGTGGAGAGGGGAGCAGGTATAGGAAGGGAGAAACGAAACTACAAAAGGGGGGACTGCACAGGTATGAGGAACTTCCTACAAGACGTTCAGTGGGAGAGAGAATTGGCAGGAAAACCAGTAAAAGAAATGATGGAATATGTGACAACCAAATGCAAAGAGGCAGAGAAGAGGTTTGTCCCAAGGAAACAGAAGTAATGGGAAGACCAGAACGAGTCCTTGGTTCACCTAGAGGTGTAGGGAGGCAAAAACTAAGTGTAATAAAGAATGTAAAAAGTACAGAAGACAAAGGACCCAGGAAAATAAAGAGATTAGCCGAAGAGCCAGAAACGAATATGCACAGGTAAGAAGGAGGCTCAGCGACAATATGAAAATGATATAGCATCAAAGTCAAGTCTGACCCGAAGCTGTTGTATAGCCACATCAGGAGGAAAACAACAGTCAAGGACCAGGTAATCAGGCTGAGGAAGGAAGGTGGGGAGTTCACAAGAAACGACCAAGAGGTATGTGAGGAGCTCAACATGAGATTTAAAGAAGTATTTACAGAGGAGACAGGAAGGACTCCAGGAATTCAGAATAGGGAGGTATACCAACAAGTGCTGGATGAAATACACACAACCGAGGAGGAGGTGAAGAAGCTGCTATGTGAACTCGATACCTCAAAAGCGGTGGGATCTGACAACATTTCTCCATGGGTCCTTAGAGAGGAGCAGAGATGTTGTGTGTGCCTCTAACAAAAATCTTCAACACATCCATTGAAACTGGGCAACTGCCTGAGGACGTGAAAAATGGCAAATGTAGTCCCAATTTTAAGACAGGAGACAGACACGAGGCATTAAACTACAGACCTGTGTCACTGGCGTGTATAGTATGCAAAGTCATGGAGAAGATCATCAGGAGGAGAGTGGTGGAGCACCTAGAAAGACACAAGCTTATAAACGACAACCAGCACGGTTTCAGGGAATGAAAATCCTGTGTCACAAACCTACTGGAGTTTTATGACAAGGTAACAGAAGTAAGACACGAGAGAGAGGGGTGGATAGACTGCATTTTCTTGGACTGCAAGAAGGCGTTCGACACAGTTCCTCACAAGAGGTTAATGCAAAAGCTAGAGGATCAGGCACACGTAACAGGAAAGGCACTGCAATGGATCAGAGAATATCTGACAGGAGGCAACAACGAGTCATGTTACGTGACGAGGTGTGAGATGGGCACCTGTGACGAGTGGGGTTCCACAAGGATCAGTCCAAGGACCTGTACTGTTTTTGGTATATGTGAATGACATAACGGATGGGATAGACTCAGAAGTGTCCTTGTTTGCAGATGATGTGAAGTTAATGAGAAGAATTTAATCAGTCGAGGATCAGGCAGGACTACAAAGAGACCTGGACAGGCTACAAGCCTGGTCCAGTAATTGGCTCTTTGAATTTAACCCTGCCAAATGTAAAGTCATGAAGATCGGGGAAGGGCAAAGAAGACCGCAGACAGAGTATAGTCTAGGTGGCCAAAGACTGCAAACCTCACTCAAGGAAAAGATCTTGGGGTGAGTATAATACCGAGCACATCTCCTGAGGCACACATCAATCAGATAACTGCTGCAGCATACGAGCGGTTGGCAAACCTAAGAATAGCGTTCCAATACCTCACTAAGGAATCGTTCAAGACTCTGTACACCATATACGTCAGGCCCATACTGGAGTATGCAGCACCAGTTTGGAACCCACACCTGGTAATGCACGTCAAGAAATTAGAGAAAGTGCAAAGGTTTGCAACAAGACTAGTCTCAGAGCTAAGGATTGTCCTACGAAGAAAGGTTAAGGGAAATCGGCCTGACGACACTAGAGGACAGGATGGTTAGGGAGACATGAAAACGACATATACAATAATGCGAGGAATAGATAAGGTGGACAGAGACAAGATGTTCCAGAGAGGGACACAGAAACTAGGGGTCACAAATGGAAGTTGAAGACTCCTATGAGTCAAAGGGATGTTACCTGGAGTCTACCTGGAGAGAATTTCAGGGTCAACGCCCCCGCGGCCCGGTCTGTGACCAGGCCTCCTGTTGGACCAGAGCCTGATCAACCAGGCTGTTACTGCTGGCCGCACGCAGTCCAACGTACGAACCACAGCCCGGCTGATCAGGTACCGACTTGAGGTGCCTGTCCAGTGCCTGCTTGAAGACAGCCAGGGGCTTGTTGGTAATCCCTGATGTATGCTGGGAGGCAGTTGAACAATCTTGATCCCCTCACACTTATTGTGTTGTCCCTCAACGTGCTAGTGGCACCCTGCTCTTCATTGGGGGATGTTACATCGCCTGCCGAGTCTTTTGCTTTCGTACGGAGTGATTTTTGTGTGCAAGTTTGGTACTAAGCCCTCGAGAATTTTCCATGTGTATATAATAATGCATCTCTCCGCGTTCCCAGTAGTTGAGGTGGTTTATCGCACTTATGCGTGCGGTGAAGGTTCTCTGCACATTTTCCAAGGTCAGCAATTTCACCCGCCTTGAAAGGTGCAGTTAGTGTGCAGCAATATTCCAGCCTAGATAGAACAAGCGATCTGTAAAGTGTCAACATGGGCTTGGCATCCCTGGTTTTAAAGGTTCTCATTATCCATCCTGTCATTTTTCGAGCAGATGCAATTGCTACATTGTTATGATCCTTGAAGGTGAGATCCTCTGACATGATCACTCCCAGGTCTTTGACATTAGTTTTCGCTCTATTGTGTGGTTGGAATTAGTTTTGTACTCCGATGAGATTTTAATTTCTTCACGTTTTCCGTATCTGAGTAATTGAAATTTCTCATCATTGAACTTCATATTGTTTTCTGCAGCCCATTTAAAGATTTGGTTTATGTCTGCTTGGAGTCTTGCAGTGTCTTCAACGGTGGACACTGTCATACAGATTCGGGTGTCATCTGCAAGGGAAGACACAGCACTGTGGCTTATATCCCTGTCAATGTCTGATATGAGGATGAGGAATAGGATGGGAGCAAGTACTGTGCCTTGTGGAACAGAGCTTTTCACAGTAGCTGCCTCAGACTTTACTCTGTTGACTACTACTCTTTGTGTTCTACGTGTTAGGAAATTATAGATCCATCTACCAACTTTTCCTGTTATTCCTTTATCACGCATTTTGTGTGCTATCCCACAGGGATATCAGATCCTGAGGAAAGATAGAAGGAGCCGGGGGGGAGGAGGGGTCGCACTGCTTGTAAGGAACCGTTGGAAATTTGAGGAAATGGAAGGAATGGAGGTGTGTAGAGAAAGGGACTACATAGTAGGTACCATCCAGTCTGGGGAACACAAGATAATCATTGCAGTGATGTATAACCCACCACAGAACTGCAGGAGGCCAGGTGAGGAATATGATGAGAACAACAGAGCGATGGTGGACACTCTGGCGGAGGTGGCAAGAAAAGCGCACATGAGCAGAGCGAAGCTACTGGTCATGGGCGATTTCAACCACAGGGAGATCAACTGGGAGAACCAAGAACCACATGGGGGTCCAGAAACTTGGAGAGCTAAGATGATGGATGCGGTACTGGAAAACCTGATGCACCAACATGTCAGGGACACGACCAGAGTGAGAGGAAAAGATGAACCAGCAAGACTGGACCTTGTATTCACCCTGAACAGCTCAGATATTGAAGACATAACACACGAGAGCCCCCTGGGAGCCAGTGACCATATGGTGCTGAGCTTTGAGTACATTGTAGAGCTACAGGTGGAGAGGGAAAACGGTACCGAAAGAGACAAACCAGATTTTAAAAGAGGAAACTACACAGGCATGAGGAATTTCCTGCAGGAGGTTCAGTGGGAAAGGGAAATGGATGGACAGACAATAAATGAAATGATGGAATACGTAGGGTCAAAGTGCAAGGAGGCAGAGGAACGGTTTATACCCAGAGGAAAAGATTAAACGGAAGGCCAGAAAGAGCCCTGGTTTACCCAAAGGTGCAGGAGGCAAAGACTCAGAGTGTCAGAGAATGGAAAAGGTACAGAAGGCAAAGAACCCAAGTAAACAAAGAGAGTAGTAGAAGAGCTAGAAACGAGTATGCACAGGTATGGAGGGAGGCCCAGAAACAGTACGAAAACGACATAGCATCGAAAGTTAAGTCCGACCCGAAGCTCATGTACAGTCACATCAGAAGGAAAACAACAGTTAAAGACCAGGTGATAAGGCTGAGGAGAGAATATGGGGAACTCACAAGCAATGATCAAGAGGTATGTGAGGAGCTCAACTTGAGGTTTAAGGAAGTATTCACACTGGAGGAAGGAAGGAAGCTGGGTAGACAGGATGGGGTGCGTCACCAACAAGGGATGTATCAAGTGCTAGAGGGCATACACACAACTGAGGAGGAGGTGAAGCAGTTACTCAGTGACCTTGATACCTCAAAGGCGATGGGTCCGGACAATATCTCCCGTGGGTTCTTCGGGAAGGAGCTGAGGTACTGAGTGTGCCACTTACCATAATATTCAACACATCCCTTGAAAATGGGCAGATACCTGAGGTATGGAAGAAGGCCAATGTAGTCCCCATCTTTAAAAAAGGAGACAGAAAAGAGGCACTAAACTATAGACCGGTGTCACTTACATGTATAGTGTACAAAGTCCTGGAGAAAATCATCAGGAAAAGAATGGTGGAGCACCTCGAGCTGAACAGGATAATAAACACCAGACAGCACGGATTCGGAAGGCAAATCCTGTGTAACAAACCTCTTAGAGTTCTATGATAAAGTAACAGAGGTAAGGCAAGAGAGAGAAGGGTGGGTTGATTGCATGTTCCTGGACTGCAGGAAGGCCTTCGACACAGTTCCTCACATGAGATTAGTAAAGAAGTTGGAAGAACAAGCATGTATAACAGGAAGGGCATTGGAATGGATCAGGGAATACCTCACAGGAGGCAACAACGGGTCATGGTGCGTGATGAGGTATCACAGTGGGCGCCTGTGACGAGCGGCGTACCGCAGGGGTCAGTCCTAGGACCAGTGTTATTCTTGGTATATGTAAACGACATGACGGATGGGATAGACTCAGAAGTGTCTCTGTTCGCAGATGATGTGAGAAGGAACCATACATAGGCTTCAAGACTGAAGTGACATGGTAGAAGCTCTCGGAACCCAGCAAAAGAGACGGAGAAGGACAAGAGCCGTGACAGAGTACAGGCAGGACAGGCCCCGGCAAGGGAGCTGAGTTCGCCTGCTCAGCACCAACAGATATGGAGTTGGTGGAACTAGATTAGCGTGTTACCAAACAAGAATCGTCAAACACTGTACCCGGTCGGGCCACTAGAATGAGCACAGTCTGAACCCTCTTCAAGCACGGAAAAGGGAAGTGCAAGGGTTTCACATTCCCAACTCAGGGGTCAGAAAAGTTGAGAAATGGACTAACAACACAAAGAAGTCAAACATTGACATACAAAATACTGCTAATCGACAGGTAGACAGGGGCAAGGATGTTCCAGAGAACACACAAACAAGGACACAACTGGAAGCTAGACTAGAGAGCAAGGATGGGAAGACTCAGAGTGTCTGGAATGTCTAGAAGATGTGAGGCAGGAACCATACATAGTTTTAAGACGATGTATGATAGAGCTCATGGAGCAGGGAGAGCAGAGACCCAGTAGCGGACAGCGAAGAGGCGGGGCCAGGAGCTGAGTCTCGACCCCTGCAACCACAATTAGGTGAGTACAATTAGGTGAGTACACACACACACACACACACACACGCCCCGGTGGCCTAGTGAGTAAAGCTCTTTCTTCACGCACGGAGGGCCGGGTTCAATTCCCGGTGGGGCAGAAACATTTCGAAGTGTTTCCTTACACACACACACTCACACATACATACAACAGGCCTAGTGTCTAATTGACATGTGCCTAGGACAAAATGGTAACACACACACACACACACACACACACACACACACACACACACACTGAACACAGCCCCCGGTGGCCTAGTGGGTAAAGCTCTTGCTTCACGCACGGAGGGGCCGGGTTCAATTCCCGGTGGGGCAGAAACATTTCGAAGTGTTTCCTTACATACACATACACACACACATATATACAACAGGCCTAGTGTCTAATTGACATGTGCCTAGGACAAAATGGTAACTAACTGAAGACTCAGATGAGTCAAAGGGATGTTAGGAAGCACTTCTTCAGCCATAGAGTAGTTAGGAAGTGGAATAGTCTAGCGAACGATATAGTGGAGGCGGGAACTATACATAGTTTTAAGACAAGGTATGATAAAGATCATGGAGCAGGGAGAGCAGACCCAGTAGCGGACAGCGAAGAGGCGGGGCCAGGAGCTGAGTCTCGACCTCTGCATCCACAATTAGGTGAGTACAATTAGGTGAGTACACACACACCCTCTCATGTACCAATCCAATGTACTTTTAAAGCAACCAAAGGTTTTTATATCCATGACGCTGCTCCAAATTTTGTTAACACATATACAACTTTATTGCCAAACCAGTGTTTGCCTATATTTTGTAAATATTTTCAAAAGGTATATGTATATATATATATATATATATATATATATATATATAATATATATATATATATATATATATATATATATATATATATACTATATTGGTGTTATAGTGACTCCGTCTGGGCGGCCTGCCTAATCACACACCCCCCATACCTTCCCCACTGCCCACCTCAAGGACGAGAGACCCTCTGCTCAACCCACCACCACCATGAACCACATTCAGTATGTGTCATGTGCCATTTTCCCTACGGCCCCCCGGGCTTACCACACAGTTTGAGGTATGGCAGATGATGCAGCCAGCAGCCACAAAGCCAGGGAAATGGTGCACCCAACAATGAAAGAAGAGGCACATTTCAGGTGTGTGGAGAGTTTCGAGCACGCAACAGAGACGGCCTTATTCGTGCACATAATGGGTGTGCAGGATCACATAGGCCCCAGCAGAGAGCAACCCACAGCCTCCACAGGCAGATGTCAATCCCAATGGCAACCTCCTCTCTTGCGAAAACCTTCTTCTGGCATTCAAATCCACTGCTAGCAGTACCCTATCCCACATTCCTAAAGCAGCTCGCCCATATGCAGCAAGGAAATTCACAGACCTTCTTAAGCAGGTGAATGGAGGCTCCACCAATTTAGAAGCCCGAGGCACCATTAAAGCATGGCGCAACCTGCTCCTGTTTGGCAATATTTGTCTTGCAGTTCCTGAAAGACGAGGCAAACTGCTAACCACTTCAGTCATCAAGGCGGTGCGCAACTACCCAAGAACAGATAATTGTGTCCCTCTGCCCCACCATCGCAGGAATCACAGAGGTGCCCAGAAAATTCCACTGAAAACAGAAAATTTGCGCACAGGTTAGCAAAAAAATCGAAGAAGGCAACACAGTGGGAGCAATCAGAATAATTACAAGTGACGACACTGTAGCTCCCAAAGATGAGACCACAGCTCAAGCACTAAGAGACAAGCATCCGACAAGGGACACCATAGCCATCAACAACAACCTGAATGAGACCCCATCACTGAACAATTAATTTTGCCAGAATCAGAAGTCTATAAGGCGATAGTCTTATTTCCAGCAGGATCTGCAGGAGGTTACATTGGAATTCGACCACAACACCTCAAAGAGATGGTAAATCCAGTACTGGGAGCATCTGCATCAATTCTCCTCACTGCATTAACAACTTTTGTCAACAACTGCCTGGCTGGGTGAATCCCAGAAGAAATTAAACCTTTCTTTTTTGGAGCCTCATTATGCGCTTTGAAGAAGAAGGATGGGGGAATCAGACCCATTGCTGTTGGTAACACCCTTCGCCGCCAAGTCGCCAAAGCAGCAGTAAGAAACATTCGCCTAGAAGCTGCCAGTTTACTCCAGCCACACCAACTGGTCTTTGGGGTCTCTCAAGGCAGTGAAGCCGCAGCTCATGCGGCAAGGGCCTACATCAGAGACCTACCAGAAGACAAGGCCGTAGTCAAACTTGACTTTAGAAATGCCTTTAATATGGTGAAGAGAGATGTGGTCTTGCCAGCCTTTCGAGATCGGTTCCCCAGTCTCTTTCCCTTCATTTCAGCTGGCTACAGCAAACCCTCGACTCTTTTGTTTGGGGAACATGAAATTCCCTCATCTGAGGGTGTTCAGCAGGGTGATCCACTCGCTCCACTTCTCTTCTGTTTGGCAGTAAGAGAATTAACTTCTAGCCTACGCAGCGAGCTCAACATCTGGTACCTGGATGATGGCACTCTAGCGGGTACTGAGGAGTCCCTGTTAGAGGACCTACAACGGGTGAAGACACAGGGAGAAGCCTTAGGACTCATCCTCAATCCCTCAAAGTGTGAAATCATCACATCAAATCAGGAAATAATTAATCCGGTGCGAACAATCCTCCCAGAAGTCACTACTACCACTCCATCCAACAGTACCCTCCTGGGAGCACCGCTGTGTCACCAGGCCATCGACACGGTCCTCAAGGACAAAGTGAATGACCTGAAAAGAATGGAGGAGAGAATAAGTGATCTTGATGCCCATGATGCCCTGTATCTCCTCACAAGGTGTCTTACTATGTTAAGACTCACTTACTTCTTGAGGTGCGCACCCTCTTTTGACAACCCAACACTCAACGAGTATGACGCACACCTGAGATCAATCTTTAAGAAGGCACTGAATCTGCCACTAGATGATCGGCAATGGGAGCAGGTAACCCTCCCAGTGCGACTAGGAGGTATAAGGGTGCACCAAGCAAGGCAGGTAGCTTTGCCTGCATTTCTGTCATCGTGTTTGGCCTCATGTGTATTAGTCAAGAAGATTGTCCCCGAACGCTTGAGAGGTGTGGTGGGAGCTCAGGACCCCAGGTTCATTGAAGCAGCCGCGCGATGGGACATCCTGGCAGACTCCTCCAGTAGACCAGCTCCTCCCAAAGAGCACAAACAGTCACACTGGGACAAACCGATCATGGATAAAATTGCCAACACAATGCTAACCAATGCTTCAGGAAAGGACAAAGCTCGTCTCCTAGCGGTGAAGGCACCACACTCAGAAGATTTCCTTCTAGCTGTTCCCCAAATTTCCCTCTCTGGGGACTCGACTCGACCACAGGCCATTCGGATTGGTGTTGCTCTTCGCCTAGCCGCCCCCATACTCACCGAACATAGGTGTATTTGCGGGCAGGGCGACGGCTGATCAATTCGGACTTCATGGTCTCGTGTGTCACCATCAGAAGAGTAGCTGACATGAGGAGTCAACGACATCATAAGAAAGCCTCTGCCACGGCCGTTGCCCAGCTCAGCGAGAACCCTAAGTGCAGAGGTCTGATGGAAGTCAAAACTCCTGATGGAGCCACTATGCACCCTGGAAGGATGGTAAGCAGATTGTTTGGGACTACACCTGTGTTGCCACAATGGCAGACACCTACTGTCATACTCCGAGCCGAAGGGTGGAGCTGCCAGCCACAGGAGACTCAGAAGACTCGCAAATAAAAGGCCTTCCCCTTGCTATAACTTCATCCCAATAGGGTCGGAGACCCTTGGAGCGTGGGGCAAGTGTCTAAAGTTTCTCAAAGAGCTGGGTGAGAAACTCATCTGAAACCAAGGACCACAGGGCGACCAACTTCCTTTTAGAGACTCAGTGTGGCGATCCAGGGGAAATTCCTGCAGCGTTCTGGGCACGCGCCCACTGCCAGGGAGCTGGACGAAGTATTTGACATGTAGCTCTGAGTTGTTATCTATGTTGTTTTATTCCCTATGTATTTTGTATTGAAATAAAGTTTGTATAAAAAAGATGGGAAGTGGAACATTCAAATGGCTTCAGAAAGAAATCTAAATGTTCTTCCTTGAAGCCCTTTTATCCACTTCTCCGAGGCAATGGGTCCCACAATTTACACAAGAGGTGGACCCCATCCTATATACAGTGGACCCTCGGTTAACGAATACCCCGGAAATCGTGCAATTATGTAACTATAATTTTGTAAGTTCTTGTGGAAGTGTATTTTTTGGGGTCTGAAATAGACTAACCTACGTGAAATTTTCCTTAAGGGAGTAAATTCGTTCGTAATGGCACTTGAGCAGACTTCAGGAGTGAAGTTTTACGAAACTCAGGGGTCCCACTGTATATATATATATATATATATATATATATATATATATATATATATATATATATATATATATATATATTATATATATATATGCAAGAAAACCACTATGAAAAATAGAAGAATTCCAAGCGCTTTCGTGACTACTCACATTATCAAGGAACTATAACAGGAAACATGACAAGAAGGGCTTATATAAGGGCGAGACTACCTCACAGTCATCACACTAACAAAAACTACACCTCACGTAGCGTAACATCGCACGACTCTGTGAAGAGGAACATAAGAAGGACCTGAAACTCTTCCCAAGAATTAAGATTAGTCAATTTATCATTAAATTCTTCCCAAATTTTATTAATTATAAATGAATCAATTTATATAAACCAAAAGAAATATTCATATTATTTTCAAAACTGCTTTTAATGAAACATGATTCTATTATATTTCTCTCAACCATGGACTTGCTTGATAGACCCTTGCCCATTAAAATTTGTGTGGTCTAACTCCTTAATCCCTGTCTTCTACGAACGTAGAAGACAGTTGATTAATATGGCCTCCGTGTTTCGTGGATCAAATACGATCAGGGAGAGTGGAAGGCACAAAGAAGTATTATTGCTACAGGCTGAGAATTGTTATTTTGGAGAGAGCTGGTGTATACCCACACAGTGGTGGAAATACACACAAAAGCAAAAAATTTATTGAAACGAGTTTCGCCTTTTGTATAGGCGAAACGTTGTCTCGGTAAAAAAAATTGTGCTTTTGTGTGTATTTCAGACATCTGTTATCTTCTTATAGCTCATTTTAAAGCCTGGCCTTATCAGGATACTATTCAGAGTAGTGAACTAACGATCTGGTACTTATATAATGATAGTCGAAGAAGGGAAGCAAATAGGCTTGTCTGCCAGGAAATCGAACCCGAGGCGCTTGAGTTGGGAGCCTTTGTTTTTGTGGTGGCCTGTTCTATAAATAAATAGAAAAATGCTCGTCTGACCTTACTTCATATAATGAATGTTAGGATTGGTCAGTTTTATGAAGCGCTTAATGAGGTGCGAGGAATGTTGAGGCAATGTTGAGTGTCTGATACAACTCTAACACACCCAATGATCCATCATCCACATCCATGCACGCACACGCAAGCACACGCAAGCACACACACACACACACACACACACACACACACACACACACACACACACACACACACACACACACACACACACACACACACAACACACAACACACACAACACACACACACAGCACACACGCACAAAATTATTTAACGAGATTTATGGTGACAGTGTCTGGTTCAATTCTGAACATTTTAATACTGCGTCCAGTGTTATGTTAAATTATCCTATCTCTGATATAACGAATGCCTCGCTCTTTCACATTAAAGACCTTGATAGTTTTTGGACAGCTAAGAGTAATTCTGAGGGGGCTTCGTTTTGCTTCAAGGGCCGAAGATATTTTTCTTTAGTTTATGTTGACATAGGAGCAGCATAAACAATTAAGGATCTTAATAAATTATATGTAAATCGTTCTCACTATTCTTTGCGTTGCAGCCAGTAACAGCTCTGAGAGCATTTAGCTTATCTTTGTGTTTCAAATATAATTGTAGTATGGTGGATTTGCTGAATGCTGCGTCTGCACAAAGATATCTGTAAGATTTAACATAGCTGATGATTTTACCCAACAGTGGTGAGGACATGTTAATATCTTAGTCTTGGAGGCAGAGGTGATGGGTGTTAGTAAATTACATATTTTGAACTTTTAGAACGATGTTTATTTCCTTATGGCCTCGTGTATAAATTCTAATGGCATCAGCATAGCTCGTAGCTGTATGTTTACATGAGGTATGTAGTGCATTTTGAAGAGAATTAATACACTGAATATAACTTAAGAGATCAGAAATCAGTGATGACGTCAAAATAAGTCCAGGAGTCGGTGCCAGGAGCCTCGACTCCCACTGACAAAACTCGGTGGTTGTACAATACACACACACACTATTCCTAAAACCAGATTCATTATCAGGACTTTAATCAAACAAGATGGAACGTACACTGGTGATAGAAAGGAAATGAGTGAAAACTGAAGTCTCAATATAACTTTGTTCAGTGAGCCATTAATTATATATATATATATATATATATATATATATATATATATATATATATATATATATATATATATATATATATATATAATATGTTTAGAATTCGCAGAACAGGCGAAATATTCACAAACACTAATCTCAGGTCGAAGGAGCCTCGAACCTACGAACCTTGGAACAAGGTACGCAATGCTCTACTCACCGTACCACACTGGTCCAATACCTTGGCGCTCGTCGGTCGATGCATGCAGGGATGGGATGAAAAGCTAACACCACCTGCCTGAATGCTGGCTGCCTTGAAGCAAAACGTCTAGCGTTGGCTGGGTGCCAGTGTGGTACGGTGAGTAGAGCACTGCGTACCCTGTTCCAAGGTTCGTAGGTTCGAGTCTCCTTCGACATGAGATTAGTGTTTGAATATATATATATATATATATATATATATATATATATATATATATATATATATATATATATATATATATATATATATATATATATATATATATATATATATATATATATATAAACACATCGACCGTTTCCCACCAAGGCAGGGTGGCCCGAAAAAGAAAAAAAATCATCATCATTCACTCCATCACTGTCTTGCCAGAGGCATGCCTACACTAAAGTTATACAACTGCAACATTAACACCCCTCCTTCAGAGTGCCAGCACTGTACTTCCCATCAGTGTTGTTATTGATTCAATACCACTCGTTCGTGGTCACAATAATATATATATATACTGCTTGTGGAGGCTAGTACACCAAACAGAGATAAGAATGAAATTAGCCTAAAAGGCACCCACACCACCGTATGTCCTCGGACCAAGAGTAACACAAGTAGCTTGGCTATGTGGTTGGTTCTTGTAGGATTGTGTGGTTCAGTGAGTTAAGGCGTCATGTGATTTTCGCTCACCACGAGGCAGGGCCAAAACTACATGGGTTCGAATCCTCGGCTAGTCGCAGTGTTGTTATTGATTCAATACCACTCGTTCGTGGTCACAATAATATATATATATATATATATTATTGTGACAACGAACGAGATGTTGAATACCTAAGCGTTTCGTAATTAACTGTTTATGTTGAACAGTTGTCTTATTTACACGGTGTCGGTATAGATGCATCAGGTTCTTGTAACCTAATGACAACGTGGACACAGGTGTGTGTGTGTGTGTACTCACCTATTTGTGGTTGCAGGGGTCGAGTCATAGCTCCTGGCCCCGCCTCTTCACTGATTGCTACTAGGTCCTCTCTCTCCCTGCTCCATGAGCTTTATCAAACCTAGTCTTAAAACTATGTATGGTTCCTGCCTCCACTATGTCGCTTTCTAAGCTATTCCACTTCCTGACAACTCTATGACTGAAGAAATACTTCCTAACATCCCTTTGACTCATAGGAGTCTTCAACTTCCAATTGTGACCCCTTGTTTCTGTGTCCCCTCTCTGGAACATCTTGTCTCTGTCCACCTTATCTATTCCTCGCAGTATTTTATATGTCGTTATCATGTCTCCCTAACCCTCCTGTCCTCTAGTGTCGTCAGGCCGATTTCCCTTAACCTTTCTTCGTAGGACAATCCCCTTAGCTCTGGGACTAGTCTTGTTGCAAACCTTTGCACTTTCTCTAATTTCTTGACGTGCTTGACCAGGTGTGGGTTCCAGACTGGTGCTGCATACTCCAGTATGGGCCTGATGTATATGGTGTACAGAGTCTTGAATGATTCCTTAGTGAGGTATTGGAACGCTATTCTTAGGTTTGCCAGCCGCCCGTATGCTGCAGCAGTTATCTGATTGATGTGTGCCTCAGGAGATGTGCTCGGTATTATACTCACCCCAAGATCTTTTCCTTGAGTGAGGTTTGCAGTCTTTGGCCACCTAGACTATACTCTGTCTGCGGTCTTCTTTGCCCTTCCCCGATATTCATGACTTTACATTTGGCAGGGTTAAATTCAAGGAGCCAGTTACTGGACCAGGCTTGTAGCCTGTCCAGGTCTTTTTGTAGTCCTGCCTGATCCTCGACTGATTTGATTCTTTTCATTAACTTCACATCATCTGCAAACAGGGACACTTCTGAGTCTATCCCTTCCGTTATGTCATTCACATATACTAAAAACAGTACAGGTCCTAGGACTGACCCTTGTGGAACTCCACTCGTCACAGGTGCCCACTCTGACATCTCGTCACGTACCATGACTCGTTGTTGCCTCCTGTCAGATATTCTCTGATCCATTGCAGTGCTTTTCCTGCTACGTGTGCCTGATCCTCTAGCTTTTGCATTAACCTCTTGGAGGAACTGTGTCGAACGCCTTCTTGCAGTCCAAAAATGCAGTCTATCCACCCTCTCTCTCGTGTCTTACTTCTGTTACCTTGTCATAAAACTCCAGTAGGTTTGTGACACAGGATTTTCCTTCCCTGAAACCGTGCTGGTTGTCGTTTATAAGCTTGTGTCTTTCTAGGTGCTCCACCACTCTCCTCCTGATGATCTTCTCCATGACTTTGCATACTATACACGTCAGTGACACAGGTCTGTAGTTTAATGCCTCGTGTCTGTCTCCTTTCTTAAAAATTGGGACTACATTTGCCATCTTCCACGCCTCAGGTAGTTGCCCAGTTTCAATGGATGTGTTGAAGATTTTGTGTGTGTGTGTGTGTGTGTGTGTGTGTGTGTGTGTGTGTGTGTGTGTGTGTGTGTGTGTGTGTGTGTGTGTGTGTGTGTGTGTGTGTGTGTGTGCTCTCTGGTAAGCAGTATCCGGAGACAAGTTTATCTGGGAGAAATGGAAGAAGTGTGAACACGCGTGAGCATGAACACAAAAGTCGTGTTTGAACGGTGACGAGCTTTTTATCTAAGGAATTGAACCTGACCTCCCTTTTGTTTGATCGAATCTGAGTTCTTCTCATTCTTCCTAGGCGCAGTATGACTACTAGTTCAACGCTACCCACCCCTCCTTTTAATTGTAAGAATATTAATAAAATAGGAATTATTAGCACTGTTGTATTCTGTCATGAAGGTTATTGTGACCTCAATATAGATTTCCACAATTGCAAATTATATAAAGAGACGTATTTTTAAAATCAAACCTAATTGCATCACTTCCAAACTAATTTATCGACTGGACAATTACATTTTAACACGGTAGTTCACATCCAATCAGTAATCATCTTAATGATGAATACAACACCTGTGCATCACTTGGGCATCTTTCTTGGCCAAATGTTTCGCCTGCGCAGCTGGATTCTTCAGTCGAATAAAGGTGATTTTAATTCAGGAAATGGTGGAAGGAGAGAAGTAATGTTGAGGTTTTTCAGTCCTCTGGCATTGACGGGTGTTCAGTCCCTGAGAGTATAGCGGAGGCATGACGGTGACTTCCACGGTGTCTTGTTCATCACTTTCTTGTCTGTATTGTATACCTTCACGAATATAAGAATCATGAACAGTGGAAGTCACATACTTCAGGATCAAATCAACTGAAGTCAGGTGTTGCCCAAATACGGTTAAGTCAATGAAGCTCAGGTTATACCTGTTCGTAAGGGCCGTTAATTGATATTTTGCTTATTCCAGCTGAAAAGGCCATTTGACATGGCTGAAT
Source organism: Cherax destructor (assembly GCA_009830355.1). Lineage (NCBI taxonomy): Eukaryota > Metazoa > Arthropoda > Malacostraca > Decapoda > Parastacidae > Cherax > Cherax destructor. The sequence continues at coordinate 19,644 of WNWK01020542.1, read as the reverse complement.
GATAGTAATTTTCACACATACACACACGCACGCACGCACACACACACACACACACACACATACATATATATATATATATATATATATATATATATATATATATATATATATATATATATATATATATATATATATATATGTGTGTGTGTGTGTGTGTGTGTGTGTGTCAATAACACTGCGACTAGCCAAGGATTCGAACCCATGTCATTTTGGCCCGCCTCATGGTCAGCGAAAATCACACTTGACGCTCTAACCCACAGGACCACGCAATCCTACAAGAAGCAAGCACCCAGCAGAGCTAGTTGTTTTGCCTTGATCCGAGGATATACGGTGATGTGGGTGCCTCTGAGCTAATTTCATTCTACTTCCCGTTTGGTGTACTAGCCTCCACGAGCAGTATTTTATATTATTGCAACCACGAACGAGTGGTATTGGATCAATAACAACACTGCGACTATCCGAGGATTCGACCCCATGTCGTTTTGGCCGCCTCATGGTGAGCGAAAATCACACATGACGCTCTAACCCACAAGATCACACAATTCTAGCTCTGCTGGGTGCTTGGTTCTTGTAGGATTGCGTGGTCTTGTGGGTTAGAGCGTCATGTGTGATTTTTGCTCACCATGAGGCGGGCCAAAACGACATGGGTTCGAATCCTCGGCTAGTCGCAGTATTGTTATTGATTCAATATCACTCGTTCGTGGTTACAATAATATATGTGTGTGTGTGTGTGTGTGTATGAAGTTATGTAGTGTGGGGGTGGAGGTGGTGGTGGTAGTTGTGTTGGTGGTGATGGAGGTGGTGGTGGTTGTATTGGTGAAGGTGGTGGTGGTGGCGGTGGCGGTGGCGGAGAAGACTGCTGCCGCCCCTCTAATCTCGTCTCGTCATCCAGGGACTGATAGCCTTCCGTGGCTCGAGTCTCAGCTCATTACTGCCGCTTTTATTGTCCTCATAATAACCTACCTGCTACCGGTCTTTTGTGACGGGCGGTGCTGCTGCTGCTGCTGCTGCTGCTGCTGCTGGCGCTCTTGTTGGTGTTGTTGCTGCTGCTGCTGCTGGCGCTGTTGCATCTTCCGTTGCTGTTGGCGGTGCTGCTGCTGCTGCTGTTGCTGTTACTGTTGCTACTGCTGGCACTGCTGCTGCTGGCGCTCTTGTTGCTGCTGCTGCTGCTGCTACTGGTACTGTTTCTGCTGATACTGTTGCTGCTGCTGCTGGCGCTGCTGCTACTGCTCTCTCTCTCTCTCTTTGCAATGAGTGACAGTAATCTTGCCTTTAAGTAAACTGATGTCTACGTACTATTTACAACGTATGTTACAGGCAGATATTGTAGACATCACCAGCATGGAATAAGCTTTTAAAGTAAACAAACAAAATTGTAAAATGTTGAGAATTGGTGCACGTATGTGATGGTGAGACGTGTATGTGATGGTGAGACGTGTATGTGATTGTGAGACGTGTATGTGATTGTGAGACGTGTATGTGATGGTGAGACGTGTATGTGATGGTGAGACGTGTATGTGATGGTGAGACGTGTATGTGATGGTGAGACGTGTATGTGATGGTGAGACGTGTATGTGATTGTGAGACGTGTATGTGATTGTGAGACGTGTATGTGATGGTGAGACGTGTATGTGATGGTGAGACGTGTATGTGATGGTGAGAAGTGTATGTGATGGTGAGACGTGTATGTGATAGTGAGACGTGTATGTGATTGTGAGACGAGTATGTGATGGTGAGACGTGTATGTGATGGTGAGAAGTGTATGTGATGGTGAGAAGTGTATGTGATGGTGAGACGTGTATGTGATTGTGAGACGTGTATGTGATTGTGAGACGTGTATGTGATGGTGAGACGTGTATGTGATGGTGAGAAGTGTATGTGATGGTGAGACGTGTATGTGATAGTGAGACGTGTATGTGATTGTGAGACGAGTATGTGATGGTGAGACGTGTATGTGATGGTGAGAAGTGTATGTGATGGTGAGACGTGTATGTGATGGTGAGACGTGTGTGTGGTGGGCAGACGTGTGTATGTGTGGTGGGCAGACGTGTGTATGTGTGGTGGGCAGACGTGTGTATGTGTGGTGGGCAGACGTGTGTGTGTGTGGTGGGCAGACGTGTGTATGTGTGGTGGGCAGACGTGTGTGTGTGTGGTGGGCAGACATGTAAAAGATTTGTTTAAAATATGTCCGCTGAGAAAACCTAAAATAATATTGAACGTAGAAAACTTAACGGAAGAAAATGGTTGCTGAACTGCTAGAAAAAGTACACATACACCAAGGACTTGTAGATGTAGAACATAAACTAATGTACTCATGTCACGTGGTGACTCATTTCAGTTGCTTAGATATATGAAGAATGAAGAACTCCAAACTAGCACAGAATACAGAACGCAGGCAGACTGTCTCATAAACGTGTAAAAAATCTTGAAAATGATGTAAAAAGATACGTCATTTTGAGAACATAGAACAAATGCAACAAAGGTTGGAGAAAAAATAAGAAAAATAACGTGAATAATGGCACTGCTCAAATAGCTTGTGCTCTCACACCTTAAATATTGTTATGTGGTCAAGGCAGGAGAAATATCAGAGCTGGAAGATGTACAGAGATACTTTACTGCAAAAGTATACTTGGAATGTATCCTTTAGACTAGAGCAAAGAACCTAGATATACGTACCTAATAATATACACACGTCTGGTACTGTGTAGCGTCCCCCTTTGGCCTCAGAACACCCTGAATTATTCATGGTGACATGATAGTATCACCTAGTTGCTGCAGATTTGTCGGCTGCACGTTCATGCTGTGAATCTCCTGTTCCAACACATCCCAAAGGTTTCTGACAAATACTGACCCTACCATCTGCAGATATCGCGATTCGTCAGACCAGACGACGTTTTTTCAGTCTTCAGTTGTCCAGTTTTAGTGAGCCTGTGCCCACTGTAGCCTCAGTTTCCTATTCTTAGCAGACAGGAGTGGAACCCAGTGTTGTCGTCTATTGCTGAAGCTCATCCGCTTCAAGGTTCGACGTGTTAATTGAGAGATGCTCCTCTGCATACCACTGTTGTAACATGTGGTTATTCGAGTTATTGTCGCCTTCCTGTCATCTTGAATCAGTCTGCCCAGTCTCCTCTGATCTCTCTCATTACCAAGGCTTTTTCGCCCACAGAACTGCCTCTTCCTGGATGTTTTGTGTTTTACACAAACTCTGAAACTGATTCTCTGGTGTGTAAAACACACCAGAGAATCATGCCAAAAATCATGCCACGGCCAAAGTCACTTAAATCATCTTTCTTTCCCATTCTGATGCTTGGTCTGAACAACAACCATATCTTCATGATTTTAGGTATTGAAGGGCTGCCATGTGATTGGATTATAAGATATTTGCATTAACGAGCAGGTGTCCCTAATAAAGTCGCCACTGAATGTATGCGCTGAAAGCCATACACCTCTCGGTATATATATTCTGTGGCAACCGTCGCCACACAGCCTTCTGCTTAGGTTTCACAGCCGAGAAATAAGAATATTACCAGAGCATGTAATGTATTTAGGAGAGTCTTTTGACATTAATAATGTGTTCGGGTTTTAATTGATGCTAGTTGTTTTAACTTAATATGTTTTTATTGTATGCTTTTGCAAAACAGTAACCCACACTTGCTAGAAGTATCTTAGACGACGTTTCGGCCCGCCCTGGACCATTATCAAGTGTGGGTTATTTGTGAATTGTTCCATCAACGATATTGTGATTTTTCTTATTGAAACATACATACTTTAACATGAATATAAAATACATGTAATTGCTATCTGATATAAATGAAGAGGGTATTTACTAACCCTCTCGAGTACACCAACAAATGTGCAGCTACAAGCAATAAAACTGAGAGAATGTTATTAGGTTTCATAACAAGAATCTAGAGTACAAAGCACCACAAACAATGTTTACAACATAATGTACTTGTCAGACCGTATCTTGAATATGTTGTTCAGCTTGGTACCAAAATTGCAAAAGAGAGGTGAGACAAAGTGTAGTGTTCAGGGAAGGGCGGCAACATAACGCTTTTGAGAAATACAACAAACGAGGAAAGACCTGAAACTCTAGAAGAGAGATTCAACGTTTGAAGGGTATATGCAAGGATTATCCGCGGAACAATGTCGCCGATGATCAGACCAACGAATGGATGCTAGTCGAATCTGAAGGGACGAAGCTGAAGTTGAAGAAGGTCCAGGAGACTGCAGTGAAAACCAGCAACTCTTTTTCCTTGTTATCAGACGAATGTGAAGACATCCCAGCGAAGACCATCTCTACAAAGACCGTCGAGAACGTCATGCACACCACCAGTCGAGGTAAGAACATTGTTTTAGTTGGGAATAGTCAGATTAAGTTTATGGATAGGGAATTTTGTCTTAAGGATAGGAATAGGAGGCAGAGGGTGTGTTATCCTGGGGCTGGGATGAAGGATATTGTTAACCGTCTGGACGACATCATGAGAGGTAATGGGAGCAATCCTATTATCTGTCTCAGTGCTGGAGGCAACGATGTTGGCAGACGTAGGAGTGAGGAGCTGATTAGCAGCTATAGGTCAGCAATAGACAGAATTAGGAAGAAGGGTGGGAACCCTGTCATATGTGGTATTTTGCCAAGGAGAGGAGTTGGAAATGAATGGTTGTCCAGGGCAATTGGTGTCAATTGCTGGCTGGATAAATACTGTAAGGAAAATGCAGTAACATTCATTGACAACTGGGACCTCTTCTATGGCAGAAATGACATGTATGCCAGGGATGGGGTTCACTTATCTAGGTCTGGGGTGGGGGCACTGGCAACTGCAGTGGAGGGAGCTGTTAGGGCTTTAAACTAGAAAAAGTTAGTGGTATGGGTTATGGGGGGAAAACAGTGAAGTCCCAGTGTAGTAATGTTATAAATTCTAGGGGAACTAGTAATAGGCAGAATAAGGTGGGTATTGGAAAGCCAGTGGCACTAGGTGACAGGGACAGTAATATGTATAGTGGAAAAACAGAAATGAGCAGGAAGGGTAAAGAGAAAGGAGGGTCCTTAAATGTATATTACACCAATAGTCGTAGTGCTAGGAATAAGATGGACGAGTTGAGATTAGTTGCAAGTACGGGTAATATTGATGTTTTTGCAATAACTGAGACATGGTTTAATATGAAAAATCGGGACATGCCTGCCGAATGTCACATTCAGGGTTTTAAATTGTTTCGTTTTGCAGAGCTAGAAGTAATATCACGTTGGAATTACCATCTCTTAGGTTAATCCAGCACTGTGTTGAGGGGGGCAGGGTTAGTAATTTTCTCTCAGAGGTGCTTTGGTAGTGGTCACAGTGGCCCTGAGATGAGTCCGTGGACTACCCGAAGCAACAGGTTGACCTGTACGCTGGTTTGCCTTGCGGTCCTGGGTACGTTGATGGGATCTCTTGGGCGTGAGTTGGCAGGGGGAACAATTGTTGCAGATTGTAGTTGCCAGTGGTGGGTATCTGGTTGCTTCATGATGCTCGCCACTGGTAATTGTGGTTGGTGGTGGGGTTGTTTGGTGGTGGTGGGTCCCACTGGTGGACTTGCGGTACATCCTTGTCTTACAATAAACATAGGTAGAAGATTAAGACACATGTGCAACAGTTGGGTATCTTTATTGATGAAACGTTTCGCCTGCATAGTAGGCGTCTTCAGTCAAATACAAAGGGGACAGTAGTAATGAAATAAAGATAATGTAATCAGTCCATCAACCTTGGAGAAAAAGTATTTGAGGTGGTCAGTCCCTCAGTCTGAAGCATGAGAACGGAGTCTTAAATGCTGTCGAAGGTGAGGTGGAAAATCTCTAAGACGTTGTAGGGGACGGGATCCACTACTGGAAGGTCCATCTGTTTTCATTACTACTGCTCCCTTCGTATTTGACCGAAGAAGCCTACTGTGTAGACGAAGCGTTTCATCAATAAAGGTACCCAACCGTTGCACATGTGTCTTAATCTTCAATCTGTCGGCGGTGTTGTATACCATTTTCAACAATACTGTCAGACACTGCAGCACAACGATATTTTGGTACAGAGGACATCTTCCATTCTTCATCGCGTATCTACTAGTTATGAGTGAGAGGGGTTGGATTCCATGTGGATCTGGCATCTTACTTCCAATAGTAAATCCCGTCCCCTACAACGTCTTCGTGATCCTCCACCTCACCTTCGACAGTACTTAAGACTCCGTTCTCATGCTTCGGTGACCCTGCCGGGTCACCATTTGGAGAAGACCCGGGCCGGATGTACCGGCGAACATACAACAACAAACAACAGCTTCGGTTTTATATCGTTCCAGACCATGGAGCTGAACTCTTCTCCAGGCTGAGGGACTGACCACCTCGAATACTTTTTCTCCTTCCAAGGTTGATAGATTGATTACATTATCTTTATTTACACAAATAACCCGCACATAGGAGAGGGAAGCTTACGACGTTTCTTTCCGACTTGGACCATTTACAAAGTTACACTAACAGGAAGGAGACGAGGCAGTGTATATAGGCCAGCAGACAGAGACGAGACAAGAGAGGTTATTTGTGTATTGTTCCAGTTACAGTATTGTGCCTTTTTGTTATTTATCTTTATTTCTTTACTACTGTTCCCTTTGTATTTGACTGAAGACGCCTACTCTGCAGGCGAAAAGTTTCATTAATAAAGATGCCCAAATGTTGCACATGTTTCTTAGCCTTCAAGGTACGTTTGTACTCTTAGTTTCTGGACAAGAGTCATTGTAATTTTAAGGCACGTTTGTACTCTTAATCTCTGGACAAGAGTCAGTGTAACTTTAAGGCACGTTAGTACTCTTACTTTTCTGGACAAGAGTCAGTGTAACTTTAAGGCACGTTTGTACTCTTATTTTCTGGACAAGAGTCAGTGTAACTTTAAGGCACGTTTGTACTCTTATTTTCTGGACAAGAGTCGATGCTGTTAAAGAAACCTTTCCACTGGTGAATATTGTTGAGTGGGCAGCTTCACCTGCACTGTGACCTAGCGTTAAGAAAACACCACCACCAATGCTAGCACCACCACCACCACCACCAATGCTAGCACCACCACCACCAATGCTAGTACCACCACAACCACCATCACCAATGCTAGCACCAACACCACCACCATCACCAGTGCTAGCACCACCACCACCATCAACAATGTTAGCACCACCACCACCATCACCAATGCTAGCACCACATCCACCACATCACCATTGCTAGCACCACATCCACCACCATCACTAATGCTAGCACCAACACCACCACCATCACCAGTGCTAGCACCACCACCACCATCAGCAATGTTAGCACCACCATCACCAATGCTAGCACCACATCCACCACATCACCATTTCTAGCACCGCACCACCACCACCAACACCAATGTTAGCACCACAACCACCACCATCACCAATGCTAGCACCACCACCATTACCAATGCTAGCACCACCACCATCACCCATGCTAGCACCACAACCACCACCACCATCACTAGTACCACCATCACAGCCATCATTACCACCACAACAACCACCCAACGTCCACCAGCAAGATAAGGAATATAACCTTATCGAACGAGTATCAGGAAAACAAGATGATAAGCCACAAATCTTTACAAGGTCGATAATCTGCCCTAGAGCAGCGTGAAAGATGTCCATCGAGTGTGTGTGCTTGATGCACTCTCTCACCTCTAACTTCAGTTCGTTGCACCAAACCATCACACATCCCCCACCCATCCAGACCCCCTCCTCACACTCCCCCCATTACCCCCTCATACTCCCTTCCCTCTCCTTAATCCCTCCCCCTCACTCATCTCCCTCCAACCACTCCCCCCGTCCCATCACTCCCACTCCCACTCCCACTCCCACTCCCACTCCCATCCCCCTACTCCCATTCCATCTTTTCCCATCCCTCTGATACTCCCTCCTTTCCTCTCTCGCTCCCTTGTTGCCCTTCCATCTTTACCTCTTCATTTCTACTTCCCTCCCTCAATCTCTCCTTCCTTCCTTCTTGCTCTGCTTCTCCTTCCTTCCCGCTCTGCTTCCTTCTTTCATTCCTTCCTGCTCTGCTTCCCTCCTTCCTTCCCGCTCTGCTTCCTTCTTTTCTTCCTGCTCTACTTCCTTCCTTCCTGCTCTACTTCCTTCCTTCCTGCTCTGCTTCCCTTCTTCCTTCCCGCTCTGCTTCCTTCTTTCCTTCCTTCCCGCTCTTCTTCCTTCTTTCATTCCTTCCTGCTCTGCTTCTCTCCTTCCTTCCCGCTCTTCTTCCTTCTTTCCTTCCTGCTCTGCTTCCTTCCTTCCTGCTCTACTTCCTTCCTTCCTGCTCTGCTTCCCTTCTTCCTTCCCGCTCTGCTTCCTTATTTTCTTCCTTCCTGCTCTACTTCCTTCTTGCTCTGCTTCCTTCCTTCCTTCCTGCTCTACTTCCTTCCTTCCTGTTCTGCTTCCCTTCTTCCTTCCCGCTCTGCTTCCTTCTTTCCTTCCTTCCCGCTCTTCTTCCTTCTTTCATTCCTTCCTGCTCTGCTTCCCTCCTTCCTTCCCGCTCTGCTTCCTTCTTTCCTTCCTGCTCTTCTTCCTTCCTTCCTGCTCTACTTCCTTCCTTCCTGCTCTGCTTCCCTTCTTCCTTCCCGCTCTGCTTCCTTATTTTCTTCCTTCCTGCTCTACTTCCTTCTTGCTCTGCTTCCTTCCTTCCTTCCTGCTCTACTTCCTTCCTTCCTGTTCTTCTTCCTTTATTTCCTGCTCATCTTCCTTTTCTTCTATTCTTTTATGTACATTTCACCCTTTCTACTTACCTTCCTCCCTTTCTATTTTCCTCCCTCTCTTTTTTGTTTTTCCTCCCTTTCGCTCTCTCTCAGTACTTACCACCTCTTCCCCATTGCTTCCTTCTGTCCCTCCCTTCCCCTCACTTCACTACTTCCCTTCCCTCTCCCACTTCTCCCTCTTTTACTAAACTATTAACCTCCTCCCAGTTCTTACTTCTCCTTTCATCATCTTATCATGTTCCTCTTCCACCTCCCTAATTTGCCTCTTCCTCGTCCTCATCCTCCTCGTCCTTTCCGTTATCTTCCTCTTCTTCCTATTACTCTTCCCTGATAGCATCATTTGGAGGTTGGTGGTGGTAGTTAAATGGTGGAGTCATGGTGATGGTGGAGGGATGGAGGAGGCGCGTTGGTGATGGAGAGATGGAGGAGGCGTGTTGGTGGTGGAGGGATGAAGGAGGCGTGTTGTTGGTGGAGGGATGAAGGAGGCGTGGTGGAGAAAGCGTGTTGGAGGGGGAGTGGGGAAGTGACCTTCGCAGGGTCGTACCTCACCTCCCGTTGTTTGCCCTGGGGCTCCTCACTCCGTTGTCACCCTCACACTGGGTCACTACCCTCCCTCACACTGGATCACTGCCCTCCCTCACACTGGGTCACTACCCTCCCTCACACTGGATCACTGCCCACCCTCACACTGGGTCACTACCCTCCCTCACACTGGGTCACTACGCTCCCTCACACTGGGTCTCTACCCTCCCTCATATTGGGTCACTACCCTCCCTCATATTGGGCCACTACCCTTCCTCACACTACCTAGTCCTAGAGTCTGCCTGGAGGGTGTTCCGGAGATCAACGCCTGGTCAACTAGGCTGTTACTGCTGGCCGCACATAGTCCAACGTACGAACCACAGCCCGGCTGATCTGGCACTGACTTTAGGTATCTGTCCAGCTCTCTCTTGAAGACAACTAGGGGTCTCTTGGTAATTCCGTTTATGGCTGGTGGGAGGTTGTTGAACAGTCTTTGGCCCCGGACACTTATTGTGTTTTCTCTTAGTGTACTAATGGCGCCCCTACTTTTCATTGGGGGGAAGGTATGTTGCATCGTTTGCCAAGTCTTTTGCTTTCGTAGGTAGTGATTTCTGTGTGCAGATTAGAGACCAGTCCCTCTAAGATTTTCCTGGTGTAGATTATGATGTATCTCTCTCGCCTACGCTCCAGTGAGTATAAATCAAGGCCTCCAAGCGTTCCCAGTAGTTAAGATGTTTGACGGAACTTATATGTGCAGTAAAGGTTCTTTATACATTCTCTAGATCTTCGATTTCACCTGCCTTGAATGGAGATGTTAATGCACAGTAGTATTCCAGCCAAGAGAGAACAAGTGATATAAAAAAGATCATCACTGGCTTAGCATCTCTTGCTTTGAATGTTCTCATTATCCATCCTATCATTTTCCTTGCAGATGTGATAGTGGCACTGTTATGATCCTCAGACATTACCACTCCTGGGTTCTTCACATTACTTTTCCGCTCTATTGTGTTATTAGAGTTTGTAGTATACTCAGTTCTAGCTATTATTTCCTCCAGTTTTCCATAACTTAGTAGTTGGAATTTGTCTCCATTGAACATCATATTGTTCTCTGTTGCCCATTGGAAAACTTGGTTTAATATCTTCTTGGAGATTTATTGTGTCCTCAATGGATGAGACTCATGCAGATCCTAGTATCATCTGCAAAGGATGATACAGTGCTGTGGTTTACATCTCTATTTCTGATATGAGGATGAGGAACAGGATCGGATCACTACCCTCCCTCATATTGGGTGACTACCCTCCCTCATACCGGATCACTACCATCCTTCACGCTGGGTCACTACCCTCCCTCACACTGGGTCACTTCCCTCCCTCACCTCACCTTCCCTTATCCTTCACCACTCCCTCGCTACTCTTCCTCTTCAGTGTTCCTTAAGGCTGGTTCCTGGAGCCTGTTGTGTGTGTGTGTGTACTCACCTATATGTGGTTGCAGGGGTCGATTCACAGCTCCTGTATGAGTATACACGCGGGGGTGGGGGTGAGGTGTCGAGATACTGCTCCTGATCCCACTTCTTGGGTTGGCTTGACTGGCATCTACTGAGCTCTGTCATACCTGAATTTTTCGATAACCTTAACCTGAAAGTTTCCGGAAGGCGATTTCATGGAGGCGGGTCACCGCCCCCGCGGCCCGGCCTCCTGGTTAGTTGCTTGACCAACCAGGTTGCTGGTGCTAGCTGGACACAATCAAACATGGATACCAGCGCTAGGATAATCAGGCATTGATGTTTGGAACTTACAAATTCCCTCTTGAAAACATCTAGTGGTCTGTTTGTAATTTCCCTATGTATGAAGGTAAGGTATTATACACTCGACTGCCGAGCCTTCTGTTTTCGCAGGAAGTGATTACGGTGTGCAGATTTAGAACCATTCCCTCCAGAATTTTCCCGGCGTAAATTATACTGAATGTTTTTCACTTACATTCCAGGGAATACAGTTCGCGGGACTTCAAGTGTTCCTAAAAATTTAGATTCTCCAGATTTCCAATTTTGCCTGTCTTTAAAGGGTTTGTTAGTTTACAACAATTTCCAGTCTAGAAAGAACCGTAACTTAAAGAGTATTATCACTGGCTTTGCATCGCTTGTTTTGAAGGGTCTGGTTATCCTGTCTGTCATTTTCTTTGTTATTGTGATAACACTTGACGTGATTCTTGAATGTGTGATGATCAGATGTTATTACTTCATAGTTAATGACATTAATTCTTATACTCCATTCCAATTCTCATTTAATAATTTTTTCATAGCGGTGTAAATGAAATTCGTCCTCACTGAGGTGTCCCGTGGCTTGGTTGGCAGGGCACTCATCTCACATATTGAGTGTCCGTGGTTCGATCTCGGCACGGGTGTAAACGTTCTGCATGTTTCCTTACATCTGCTGCCCCAGTTCACCTGTCAGTAAGTAGGTACCTGGGTGTTAGTCGACTGTTGTGGGTCGCATCCTGGGGGTACGGGGTAGTATACCTAGATAGGGCTGGGCTTTGAAATGAGCCCGTAAAATTTATTTGTTTTAAAAAAGAATTCTGGGGACTATTGAAAGACCTAATTTATATCAGTTTGCAGATTACCTGTGCCCTGACTGGGTGTCCCATTCATGCAAATTTTGGTATTGTCTGCATTGGATATGAATTTATGTTTCTGTGTCAAATATGATAATGAGAAAGAGAAATTGGGCGAATATTGTACCTTGAAGAACAGAGCTTTTCACAGTGGCAGCTTCTGATTTTATTTTGTCTACTATTACTCTTTCGATTCCACTTGTTAGAAAGTTAAATATTTATCTTATTTTGCACGCTTTTTGTGCTCTACTACATCATGATTGCACTTGTCACATCTGTATTTTGCTTGTCTTCCAGTCCAGCCAAAATCATGTCGAAACAAATACTAAGAAGTTCTTAGTGTCTCTGTGGCTCATCTGTGTCTTTAGCTTCCATCTGTGGCCCTATATTTTAGTCCTCTCCATTCGCATAGTCTTTCTTTGCCTGCCTTTTCTATTCCTATTTTTTTTAAGCCGTGTTCATATCCTTCCTGTCTCTTCTTGCTTCTGGGATCATCAAGATTAGTTCCTTCAGCCTCTCCGTTAATAGCATTTCTTACAAGACTCTTGTTACAAGACTCTTGATTTTTTCTAGCTTTTGTATGTGATTTACCAGTTGTACTTCAAGATAGGCCTTTCATGTTGTACATGTATGGTATACAGTACCGACAAGAAGTAGACACGTGTGCAACATCTGGGTACCTTTATTGTAGACGTTTAGCCATCCAGTGGCTTTATCAATACAAATTATATCCTTCAATTTGTATTGACAAAGCCACTGGATGGCGAAACATCTACAGTAAAGACACCCAGATGTTGCACAAGTATCTAATTCTTCATAGGCCTTTCATTCGCCCTAAAAGTTCTTTGTTTTGGTTCCTTAATGTTGTTATAAGATTGCTAGTTTCGAATATGCTGCTGATATTATCTGGCTAATGTTCCTCACTGGTGATACGTTTCTCGTGACTGTTGTGATCTCATGGTCATTTTCTTTCTCCGTTATGGTTAGTTTTTTTAATCCCTGAATCCGTACTACTTTTAAGATCCATATTACTTTGCATTTACTCGGGTTGAATTCCAAGAGCCGTCTGTCAGCTTTTAAGCCTACCCAGTTCATCCTGGCGTACATTCAGATTTTCCACCAAAATTATTTTCCTCATTAGCTTCACATCATTAGCAAACTTAGAAACTATGATTAAATCCCATCAGAGAGATCGTTTACGTATATCAGAAACAGGAAGGGTATCAGTATCGAACCTTGTAGTGTCCCATTCCTTACTCTCGCTCATTCTGACACTTCATCCTTAACTGTTACTCTCTGTGCCCTGCCTGTCGGGTACTCCCTGATCCACTAGACCACTTTCTCCTTTACTTCTGCCTGCACATCCAGCTTCTTGGCTAATCTCTGGTGGAGGTACGGTATTTGTGTGTATCTGTGTGTGTGTATACTCATCTATATGCGATTGCAGGGGTCGATTAGTAGCTCCTGGCCCCGTGTGTATGTGTGGTCCCATATATGCACTTACCTATATGTGGCCCAGCCTCTTCGCTAAAACCTACGAGGTTCACTCCTGGCTTCGAGATCCTTATCGTACCTCGTCTTAAAGCTATGTATGGATCCTGCCTCTCCCACTCCAGTCCAATTCGTTTTACTTCCTGACCATTCTAATGGCTGACGAAATACTTCCCAACATTCCCGTGACTCATATGTGTTTTCAGCTTCCAGATATGTCCTCTTCTTCCTGTTTCCCGTTTCTCAAATAATTTGTCCCTGTTCACCCTATCAATTCCTCTAATTATTTTATTATTTTGTATGTTGTTATCACATCATGCCTAGTTCTTTTCTCTAATGTCACCAGGTTTAGCACTGTTAGCCTCTCCTCATAGTACATATTTCTTAGTTCCGGGACTAGTCTCGTTGCGAATCTCTGCACTTTCTTCAGGTGCTTGATATGCTGGACAAGGGTGGGTTCCATACTGATGTGTATTTGAGTGCGTTTTCTTGTGTGCGCGCAAGTGCAGGAGTTCGTGTGTGTGTGTTTGCCCTTGTGCGTGTGCGTGTGTGGACGCGTGTGTGTGTATACACGTGTAAGTTACTTATCCGTGCATCGCCAGGGCTGTCCGTGAGGGAGGCTGCTTGGTAATTAGCCCAACGTGATTCTGAATCCACCCTTAATCTATTGGATTACTAGGAGAAACGTCGACCTTTCAGCGTGGTTCATTCAATCCGAGCTCAGTGTTACTAGTAAAGTGTTTTACCAGCTATTAAGGTCAACGATTGAACGGACTGTTTTTAAGATATTTTAATATTTTATTCAGTTTGCTACAAACTTTGTATATATGCAGTGCCGAATAGGTAAAATTGGTCAATTAGCAAGAACTCCTTTAAAATTAACTCCTTTCTAAATTTTTCTCTTTTACATTTAAAGATATATTTTCTTCATTTGTGTTAATGTAAAAAATAATAATTTTGTACCAAAATAACCTTAGAAAACTTACCTAACCTTATTATAACAAGCGCAATTTAATTTAGACTAATCTAACTAAATATATTTTAAATAAATTTACAATAATATAATAATAAACAAACAAAATAATTTTTTTTTTCGTTAGGTTCAGAACGATTTTTGCGAAATTACTGCATATACAAATTTTCGCTTGCCTTATTCGGAAAGAAGAGCGTTGCTATTTAAGCCAAAATCGCAAGCTTTACCTATTCGGCATGAATATAATATATATATATATATATATATATATATATATATATATATATATATATATATATATATATATATATATATATATATGCAAAAAGATCACAGTAATCAGGTGATATCAAAATATGCAAAACAACCACTATGAAAAATAGAGAATTCCAAGCGCTTTCGTGACTACTCACATTATCAAGGAACTATAAAAGGAAACATGACAAGAGGACTTATATAAGGGTGAGACTACACCTCACAGTCACATCACACTAACAAAGACTACACCTCACAGTAGCGTAACAACGCACGACTCTGTGAAGAGGAAAAACAAGAAAGGACCTGAAACTCTTCCCAAGAATTAAAATTAGTCCAATTTATCATTAAATTCTTCCCAAATTTTATTAATTATAAAAGAATCCAATTTATATAAACCAAAAGAAATATTCATATTATTTTCAAAACTGCTTTTAATGAAACATGATTCTATTATATTCCTCTCAACCATGGACTTGCTTGATACAACCTTCTCAGCATTTTGAAAATCAATTGGATGGTTAAAGTCTCTCACATGAATAAATAGAGCATTAGAATCTTGTCCAGTTCTAATGCTATATTTATGTTGTTTTAATCTTAGTTCAAGACTTTTACCAGTTTGACCATAATAAACTTTATCGCATATTTTATTTTAGAAAAATCCTCTGATTTATCCACTGATGAAATTAATATTAGTAAGGGGATGGTATATAGCTCAATGTTAAAACAAAATATTCCCAATTGCCCTCAAAGATTTTTTAAGTCTTATGATTCACTTTTGAATAATAAAAATTTGCGTCTTACTAAAGCAGATAAAATAAATAAGAACATAAGAAAGGAGGAACACTGCAGCAGGCCTGTTGGCCCATACTAGGCAGGTCCTTCACAATCCATCCCACTAACAGAATATTTGCTCAACCCAATTTGCAAAGCTACCCAAGAAATAAGCTTTGACAATTCTACCCACTCATGCGCAGTCCCACTCAAATCCAACCCTCTCACTCATGAATTTATCCAACCTAAATTTGAAACTACCCAAGGTCCTAGCTTCAATAACCTACTAGGCAGACTGTTCCACTCATCAACTACCCTATTTCCAAACCAATACTTTCCTATATCAATTGTAATTATGAAAGAAACCGATTACCAAGATAAAATGAATAACCTCCTAGATGATTTTGAAACCTATTCTAAACTTAGAAAGAATCCCTTAGAAACTGTTAACAGCAATTTCAATAAAACAATAAAACATCTATTGAAGGGCAAAGATGAATTAATTAAAAATTTACATCCACTAATTCATCTTTACCTTATATGTATGGATTAATAAAAACACACAAACCTGGTAATCCTGTTAGACCAATTATTAGCTCTATAGGTTCAGTTTCTTATAAACTTTCTAAATGGCTTGTTGATATTTTGAGCCCAATTGTTGGAAAAATTTCTAATTTTATTGTTAAAAACAACTTAGATTTAGTTGATAAATTAAGCACCTTGACTGATTTAAATGATTTCAATATGGTTAGTTTTGATGTTACCTCCTTGTTTACAAAAGTTCCAGTTGATGATTTACTAAGTTTCTTATCTGAAGAACTGGTTAATTATGATTTACCATTGCCAGTTCCTACATAAGAACATAAGAAACATAAGAAAGGAGGAACACTGCAGCAGGCCTGTTGGCCCATACTAGGCAGGTCCTTCACAATCCGTCCCACTAACAGAATATTTGCTCAACCCAATTTTCAATGCTACCCAAGAAATAAGCTTTGACAATTCTACCCACTCATGCGCGAGTCCCTCAAATCCAACCCCTCTCACTCATGAATTTATCAACCTAAATTTAAAACTACCCAAGGTCCTAGCTTCAATAACCCTACTAGGCAGACTGTTCACTCATCAACTCCCCTATTTCCAAACCAATACTTTCCTATATCCTTTCTAAATCTAAACTTATCTAACTTGAATCCATTATTGCGGGTTCTCTCTTGGAGAGATATCCTCAAGATAAAGAACATAAGAACATAAGAAAGGAGGAACACTGCAGCAGGCCCGTTGGCCCATACTAGGCAGGTCCTTCACAATCCGTCCCACTAACAGAATATTTGCTCAAGCCAATTTTCAATGCTACCCAGAAATAAGCTTTGACAATTCTACCCACTCATGCGCGAGTCCCACTCAAATCAACCCCTCTCACTCATGAATTTATCCAACCTAAATTTGAAACTACTCAGGTCCTAGCTTCAATAACCCTACTAGGCAGACTGTTCCACTCATCAACTACCCTATTTCCAAACCAATACTTTCCTATATCCTTTCTAAATCTAAACTTATCTAACTTGAATCCATTATTGCGGGTTCTCTCTTGGAAGATATCCTCAAGACCTTATTTATATCCCCTTTGTTTATACCCATTTTCCACTTGTATACCTCGATCATGTCTCCCCTCATTCTACGTCTTACAAGTGAATGTAATTTTAGGGTCTTCAATCTTTCTTCGTAAGGAAGATTTCTCAATGCTATGTATTAATTTAGTCATTCTACGCTGAATGTTTTCTAACGAATTTATGTCCATTCTGTAATATGGAGACCAGAACTGAGCTGCGTAATCTAGGTGAGGCCTTACTAATGATGTATAAAGCTGTAATATAACCTCTTGACTTCTGTTGCTAACACTTCTTGATATAAATCCCAGTAATCTATTTGCCTTATTACGTACGCTTAGGCATTGCTGTCTTGGTTTAAGGTTGCTGCTTACCATCACCCCCAAGTCCTTCTCGCAATCTGTATGGCTAAGTTCTACGTTATTTAACTTATAAGTGCTTGGGTTATGGACACTCCCGAGCTTCAGAACCTTGCATTTGTCTACATTGAACTGCATCTGCCACTTTTCTGACCACGAATTAAGTTTGTCTAAATCTTCCTGAAGTTCTATGACATCTATGTTTGAATCAATTATCCTACCTATCTTCGTGTCGTCGGCGAATTTGCTCATATCACTAGTAATTCCCTCATCAAGGTCATTGATATATATTATAAATAACAATGGGCCTAAGACTGATCCCTGTGGAACACCACTTGTTACAAGTCCCCATTCGGATTTAACCCCATTTATAAGAACATAAGAACATAAGAATGGAGGAACACTGCAGAAGGCCTACTGGCCCATACAAGGCAGGTCCTTATCAAAACCACCACTACCTAAGAATTTATTCCCGTACTCACGACACAAATCAGACCCAGCCCCTCCCACTCATATATTTGTCCAATCTCTTTTTAAAGCCACCCAAGGTCCTAGCCTCTATCACAGTACTCGGAAGATTGTTCCACGCATCTACAACTCTGTTCGAAAACCAGTACTTGCCTATGTCCTTTCTAAATCTAAATTTATCCAATTTAAATCCGTTATTTCTGGTTCTTACTTGGTTCGATATCCTCAGTATTTTATTAATATCTCCTTTGTTAATACCCATTTTCCACTTGTATACCTCGATCATGTCTCCCCCCATTCTACGTCTTACAAGTGAATGTAATTTTAGGGTCTTCAATCTTTCTTCGTAAGGAAGATTTCTAATGCTATGTATTAATTTAGTCATTCTACGCTGAATGTTTTCTAACAATTTATGTCCATTCTGTAATATGGAGACCAGAACTGAGCTGCGTAATCTAGGTGAGGCCTTACTAATGATGTATAAAGCTGTAATATAACCTCTGGACTTCTGTTGCTAACACTTCTTGATATAAATCCAGTAATCTATTTGCCTTATTACGTACGCTTAGGCATTGCTGTCTTGGTTTAAGGTTGCTGCTTACCATCACCCCAAGTCCTTCTCGCAATCTGTATGGCTAAGTTCTACGTTATTTAACTTATAAGTGCTTGGGTTATGGACACTCCCGAGCTTCAGAACCTTGCATTTATCTACATTGAACTCATCTGCCACTTTTCTGACCACGAATTAAGTTTGTCTAAATCTTCCTGAAGTTCTATGACATCTATGTTTGAATCAATTATCCTACCTATCTTCGTGTCGTCGGCGAATTTGCTCATATCACTAGTAATTCCCTCATCAAGGTCATTGATATATATTATAAATAACAATGGGCCTAAGACTGATCCCTGTGGAACACCACTTGTTACAAGTCCCCATTCGGTTTAACCCCATTTATGCACACTCTCTGCTTCCTATTGGTGAGCCATGACTCGATCCATGACAGCACTTTTCCCCAATGCCATGAGCTGCCACTTTCTTTAACAGTCTCTGGTGCGGTACTCTATCAAAGCCTTACTAAAGTCTAAATAAACAATATCGAATTCTTTATCGTGATCAACAGCCTCAAAAGCTTTACTGAAGAAGGTTAATAAATTAGATAGGCAGGAACGGCCCCTCGTGAATCCATGCTGGGTATCATTAATCAAATTATGGTTATCTAGATGGCTTCTAATAATATCAGCTATAATTGACTCTAGTAATTTGCCTACAATTGAGGTCAGGCTTATTGGGCGGTAGTTTGACAGTAGTGACTTGTCCCCTGCTTTAAAAATAGGAATTACATTAGCCATTTTCCACATATCAGACACTACACCTGTTTGAAGAGATAAATTAAAAATGTTAGATATTGGTTCACAGAGTTCCATTTTGCATTCTAAGAACCCTTGCAAAAAGCTCATCAGGACCCGGCGATTTATTTTGTTTCAGTCGGTCCAGCTGTTTCATAATCATTTCGCTAGTGACTGTGATATTACATAATTTATCTTCTTCTGGGCCTCTGTAAAATTAATTACTGGGATATTATTAATGTCTTCCTGTGTGAAAACCGAGAGAAAATAATTATTAAAAATAGAGCACATATCATTCTCCTTGTCAGTAAGATGCCAAAGTTATTTTTAAGGGGACCTATCTTATCCTAACTTTTGTTCTATAAACCTGGAAAAACTTTTTGGGTTAGTTTTTGAATCCTAGCAACTTTAATTTCATAGTCCCGTTTAGATTTTCTTATTCCCTTTTAACGTCCCTCTTAATGTCAGT
>WNWK01020541.1:0-35632 GCA_009830355.1 Cherax destructor | reverse complement strand
CCCACTAGTTTCTCATCTGAAAGGGCCCTAACATGCCTGCATCTTCTTCGGCCTATACCTTCGGTTAACCCCCCATCAGCCCAAGTCTCGATTCTTCGGGATTAACCCCAACATTTTTCCCTTTTTGGGCATCCCCTAGTTGTCCCCCCTTTCTAACCTCACACGAAGGTGGGCTTCACCCCCCTGTGTGGCCCCCTTTTTCCGTTCCCCCCAATTTTTTCCCCCAAATTACTTTCCACCTCCTCCTGACCCTCCACACTTATTTACATCTCCAGTTTTTTTAGTATATGTCGGGCAGAGCCCCAAATTTGTTCAGCTGTTTTTCCCCTATTTCAGGCTATGTGCTGTTCATTTACTGACCCCTTTCCTGATGAATCATTTAATGATAATGCACTTTTTGGCAATTGGATACCATACTGCAGCCCATATTTATTTCATGATGGCATACATTTTCCCCTATCTCTCCCCTTCCCGTGCCTTCTATCTCGGATTTGCGCCTGATCTTTTTTTGCCTCGCCTATCTTGTTGTTGGTGAATTTTTTTTACCATCATCTTGGGGAGGCTCCCACTGTGACTGCGTAGTGATCAGTTGGAGACTCTTCTCCTTCTCACCCTTTTTCATGTTTTAAATACAGGTGCTCCCCCCTTTTTGACCCCGCCTCGCCTCTTGCATTGATCTTCTGTCTGCCCCCACAATCTTTTGATTACTGTAAAGGGCTTACTCACCCCAGAACCTAAGGACAATGGTCCTCCTTTTTAAATACTTTATGGAAAATATAATAATATTATGAGAAGATAAATATTTTATTATTTGAAGAAAAATGAAATATATAAATATGTGATTCAAAGCTAATTTATATAAAAATGTTGGGTGTAGAATGGTGTTGTGCCGAGGTTCTTGACACAGAGCTTTGAAGGATTCTTGGAACTCCAACCGTTCTTGATGATGAGTGGGGGGGGGGGTCACAGCTGGACGTGACTAAACAGACGAAGGTTTTCACCACAAAATATGTATTTGACAAAGCAGTCCAGACACCAGGAACGATCATGTAGTAACCACTTGAAGAATGATGTGTAGCTGCTTGGGTTTTGGCTAAAGGTGGGGGTCTTACCAGAGTAGGTAGATAGGTTCAGTGACTTCTCGACCCTAGTGAGGTCTATACTCCATCGAATGATCTCTGCATGTGCCGAATGACCCTAGCCGGCAATCATGGCTAAAATGAAAAACATAGTTACCTACTCATACGATAGGTATACAGCCTTTAAAATAAATGGTGAGGATTAAACAAATTATCCTAATGAAATTCATATCAAGGCAGGAAATAACTTAAGTCCAAAACCCTAAAAATAAGAGTGAAGCTCTTAAGACAATTCAAATACATTTAAACAGGAGCAGGACGGATACTTACAAATGCGTTGGGAGCTGTCAGTCAAGTGATTTCTCCACTGGTTGGAGACGCACACTCACCTCCCACTGGGTGAAAAGGAGAGGGGAATAGTGGGAGCTAGACACTCACCCTACCTTAACAAGCAGACTGCCAAACAAACTACCATCACCATACATTCATACTTTCACTGCTCCTATCTATTGAACTTTTCCCTCACAATTACTCTTCATTCGCCACCCAGCACTCGTGAGAGAAGGGTGTGCTACTCTGGTCTCTGGCCCTGGTGGAGACTATGCACAACTTTATTTTCACTGTCATGGCGGCAGTGGGCAGATGCCACATCAACACCGTCTGCATAGACATGGTTACAGGAGTAATTCAACCTGCTGTGGCAGCTACAGTAATACCTACTATTCTTCGAGATATATACAACATTGATATGGAGGATCTGTATGGAGTGGCACTAAATGGCATGAACAGGATCTTCGTGAAGTTGTTAACGGCTGCAGCATATGAGACATTGGTAGAGCGACATCAGGACACCGTATACATGGTCAATGCGACGTTGCAGGTGCGATTAAAGGATGTGTTGCGCACCTACACATGGGTAAAGGTCAAAAATGTGCCTTTTGAGGCAGATCAAATGGATGTGGGACGTGTGTTCAGCGAGTATGGGACAGTACATCTGGCAACGACAGTAAAGTGGAGTGTGGGACCCTGGAGGGTCTTCCTGAGGATCTTTCACCTTAAAGATGTCGTTACGGAGGCCCATTCCATATTACATCATTATGGCTGAGTTTCGTACGCAAGTGTACATGACTTACGCAGGAAAACGGAGGACGTGCAGGATATGTGGGAATTTTGATCATGTAGCAGCGGATTGTTTGCGGAGAGGTGCTCAACGAACCGCTGAACGCAAGATCCCGACAGAACCACAAGGAAAGTATGAGGGGATGGCTGGTGATGAGGGACAGCAGCAAAGGACCAGGAGCTGGAGTGAAATAGTGGAGGGTGTGGCGGAACTGTGCCACCCATCAGAGCCAACTTTGGAGAGAGAGGTGAATGAAAAGAAGGTTGAGGAAGTACCTGTGATAGAGAAAGGCATGGATGTGCCTCTGGTGGAAGTGATTCAGGGATTACTTGATGATCCATTACAGGTGTTGAATGTTGGGGATGGGGTAGATTTAGTCGAGGAGGTACGAGTTGGGATTGACTCGGGGCAGGAGAGTCCTGAGGTAGCAGCATTGGTGCGTGAGTGCGTCAATGTGGAGGTGCATCAGAGTGATAGTGGGGACATGAGGGAGGTGGGGAGCGGGTCGCGGAAGCGATCTGGCACGGTCAAGGACTGTGATGATATCTTGACACCGGCCCAGAGGGCCACAAAGAAACCTTTGTTGGAAGTGAAGGGGACTGACAGGGGAGGGGAGTCGGCAAGAGATGATGGTAAGGATTCTGCTATGGGCAGCAAAAGTGTGGGCAAGGGGGGTGGTAAAGGAAGGATAATGTCACAGTCCATGCAGAGGTCGAAAGGTAAACCCACTCATTTATATTCCAGTGTCTAACTATTAATGTTAATGGGTTGAGGGCAGAAGTCAAGCGACGGTGGGTAGAGGGAACTTTGAGACGGTATGGTGTGCAAGTGGGGTTCCTACAGGAGCACAATTATAGATGTGGACGTGAATTATGTTTGAAAGGATATGAGGTGTATGCAGGGTCTTCGGGGAAATTAAAAGGGGGTGTGGCAGTAGTCATTAGCACGTCAAGCCCCTTTGTTCTACGAGCGTGGGAAGAGAGTGGGGGAAGGGTAATAAGGGTGGAGGGGGATTGGGGGGGTGTGAAGGTTTGTTTCGTAGGGGTTTATATGCCAGCGGAGGCTTCTCGAAGAGTGAAAATTGATTTTTTAAACGATTACATGGTGGGGGCATTGGGAGGTTTGCCGGGCATGGCAATATTGGGAGGGGATTTTAATAGCATAATTAGGAAAAGGGATGTTGAGCCTAGGGGAGTGGGTTGTGAGTTGGGGGCGTTGAGGGATTTATTGAGTAGTGCAGGTTTCAGGGACGTAGTGGGAGGGTTTTTGTGGAGTATACTTTTGTTAGGAAGGGATATGCGGCACGTTTAGACAGGATATATGTGACGGGGAGGGTGGTTGTAGGGAGGGTGCAGACTTTTGATGTGGGATTCTCGTATCATAGGGGTGTTCTGGCAGATGTGAGTTGGGAAGGGGTGATTAGGTGGTATCAGGGTTATTGGAAGCTGAATGGTAGATTATTGACTGGCATGGGTAGGGCGGATGATTTTAGTTGGTGGGGGTCATTGTGGGAGCTAAGGGGAAAGGATAATGATTAGGTGGAATGGTGGGAGAGCTGTGCAAAAATAGGAATTAGGGAATATTATCAGAAGCTGGGGCGAGAGGAGGTGTAGCTGGAGGGTATGGTCTACAAAAGTATCTTGAGAGGTGTTGTTGTAGCAAGGTTGTTACTGAAGGGGGGTTTGGAAGGAAAAAGAGTGCAGGGTTTGATGGATTTTTAGAGATTCGGGGTTTGAAAGAAAGACTGAGGGATTTGCAAAATGAGAGGTTTGATGCTTGCAGAGTGAAAGTTGGTATGGATGATGTTTTATGGGGTGACAGACCATCGCGGTATGTTGTAGGCAGGTGTAGGGGGCGCAGAGAGGCTATGATGATAGACTACCTGGATGTGGAGGAGGATTTGGAAGGTTTCAATAGGGGTCAACGATTACGGACGACTGAGGCGATGGGAGTTTACGTAGATAAGTGGTTGGAGGCGTATTTGCGGAGCAAGAGTGGGGGCAGGAGTGAAGGTGAGATTGTAGAGGAGGGCATTGTAGGGGTTTTGGGGGACAAGGACAGGTTGTGTCTGGAGGGAGAGATAATGGAGGAGGAGGTGTGGGAGGCGGTGAATGGAATGAGTAGGGGAAAGGCGCCTGGTATGGATGGTATAGTGAACGAATTTTATAGGGTACATTGGGATGGGTTGAAGGTATGCATGGTGGCCTTGATGAATTGTATGAAGAGTAGGTGTAGGATGGAGGAGGAGCAGGGCATGGGGTGGTAGTATTAGTTAAGAAGAGTAATCAGGGGAACAGGGTGCATAATTATAGACCCCTGGTAATGATGAATGCAGATTATAAAATCTTTGCGAAGGTTTTGGGGAACAAATTGAAGAGAATATTGCAGAAGGTGATAGAGGAAGGACAATGTGGGATACCAGGTAGGTGTATGATTGAGGGACATGAACGCATCAAGGGATTTATAGAGGAGGGGCTGGGGGAGGAGTATTAGCGTTGGACTGGAACGGGCATATGATAGTGTGGAGAGAGGGATGCTCTATGCGATCATGAGAAAACAGGGGTTTGGTGAGGAGGTAATTAAGTGGGTAGAGACGGTGTATTCGGGGCTACTGTGCATGTGCAGGTGAATGTAAAATTGGGAAGGGTGGTACGAATGGATAGGGGTTTGCGACAAAGATGTCCATTATCCCAGATATTGTTCGCATGCATGCAGGACCCCTTTTACAGGATGATTGTGAAGAATGGGGGGATACAGGCTGGGAGGGGAGGAAATGATATAGTGGGGTACGTTGATGATACCACGGTACTGGAGAGAATGGAAGAGGGATTGAAGATTATTGAGGGCTCTAAGGGTGTTTTGTGCAGCTACGGGTATGAGAATTAATGGGGCAAAATCGCGTTTGTTGGAGGTAGGGGCATGGATTGGAGGTAGATTGGCTGAGAGATATGGGTGGATCATTGTGGATAGTCTGAAAATTTGTGGTATTATGTATATGGATGACAGTATGGAGGCCAGGAGGGTGAACTCTGGGAGGGTGGTGCAACTACCGTTGGATAGGTTGGCGAGTTGGAGGGGGATCTTTCCTTGCATCAGAGGGTGATAGCGGTGAATGTGCTGATCTACAGTAGACTTTTGGCACGTGGCAGTGGTTTACCCTCTGATGCAGGGGGGACGTGAGAGGGTTGGAGGCGAGGGTTTTTAAGTACATTTGGACTTTCGGTAAACACTGGGTGAGGAAGGAGGTGGTCAGGAAGAGAGTGGAGTTAGGGGGGTTGGGGCTTATTTGGGTGGAAAGGAGGTTGATGTGTTTGTTTGTGAAACGGTGTATGGTGCGGCTGGGGGGCACTGAGGGGCTACCATGGGAGTGGTGGAGCGGCAGGTGCACAGATGGTGGGGGTGTATCGTTGGGGACGTGTTGGGATTTATTGAGGCATTTGGTGATTGTGAGGAGGGTGCAAGGAGTGAAGGCTAGTGTTTTGGAGATCGCGTGTGGGGGAAGGATGGGATTGGAGGGGGTGGCTGAATACCCTATGTATGATTGGGGATTGATCTGGAGGGGTCTAAAAGGTATGAGGATTAGGGCTGGGGATAGGGAATTGATGTATAGGTTTCTACATGGGGTGGTAGAAGCTAAGGCATTGTTATGTCGGATGGGCATTGTTCAAGATGGGTGTTGTAAAAGATGTGGGTCACAAGAAACGGTGATGCATGCTATATATTTTTGTGAGGAACTGGGGGTGGTGAGAGAATGGATAGGCAGGGTGTTGAGGAAAATGGGGGTGGGGTATTTCAGTGCTGAGGGCTATGAGTATGGATATAAGAGGGGTGGGTGATAGAGAACGTAGGGGTTTATGGTATTTAATGGTGGATTTTGTGTGTGTGTCCTAGAGACTGAGAAAGCAGGGTGTGGGGGAAAGGATTAGAGCTATGGCGGGCACAATGTATAGGAGTAAATGCAGGAACCAGGTGGTGTATGGGAGTAAATGGGAGTCGGCATTTTCTGATGAGTATAGGAACATGGTTTTGCGGGATGTATTGTAGACGTAGAAGGGGGCTTGACGTGGTAGGAGGGTAAGCTCATCCTGGTTAAGGTATGACGAGTGTGCGTGGAGTTTTGGATGTGTATTAGGGTGTAGTTCTAGGTGGGGGGAGGTGTGTCTGTTGGGTCATAGTGGGAGAGGGGGAGTTTAATTATCAAGGTAATTTTAGCAGTTGTGGGGAGATAAGGGGGTTTTAGGGTATGTGTGCATGAGGGGGGGATGACTACTGACGCAGGGGAGGTGGCTTTTCAAGTGAGGGGGGAGGGTTTTGATTATAGGGGTTAATTTTTTTGTTAGGGGTTTTGAGTGGGTTTACCTGTCGATTTTTCTCTGTCGGAGAGGCATGGGTCTGGCGTATGGAGCATAGGGAGCTTCTCTGTTGGATGCTGACGTAGGGAATACAAAAAATTAGCCTCATGTACCAAAAAAAAAAAAAAAAAAAAAAAAATTACTCCTGGTCTGTTCTCCCGAATTTGCACAACAGTGATCACTTTCCTATTATTCTTCTACTACGTATTCCCGACTGCCTTGTAGCCCCTGTTGGCAATTTGGACAAGCGAATTGGGACTTATACTCTCATCTTAAAGCTTTTTGTGGGGACACTTCTTCGTCCTTCTTCTTCATGAGCTGGTGCACCAGTTTCTGTCCTTAGTTTTGACCTCAGGCAGGCATTCTCAGACATGCATGCCTTGGTGGTCTCCTGTGTGTGCCCATGTAGTGCATTTGAAATGTGCTGCATGGGGCTGTTATCGATATAAATCGGACCTCAGATCGCCTTTTGGATTTTAAGCGGGCAAGGGCAGTCGCTGACCGCATCATACACGATTATAAACGCACTTCTTGGCAAGACTATGTGTCTACCATTACTTCGACTTCCCCTATGTGTGCGGTTTGGAAGAAAGTACAGAAGTTGTGTGGCAAGTACGCTCCGGACCCAGCTCCCATTTTGCGGGATACAGATGTTAGTGTTGAGGAACCTCTTGAAGTTGCCACAGAAATCGGGAACTATCTTGTCCATGTCTCCCAAGGGCTTCACCTCTGTCTCTCATTTCTCACGTCTAAGTCTACCAAGGAGCAATTGCCCTTGGATTTCTCTTCTAATGGAATGGAGCCGTGTAACGTACCTTTCACTCTCCTAGAGCTAGAGTCCACACTTTCCTCTTTCCAGTCATCAGCGGCTGGGCCTGATGATATTCTATAGACCTTACAGTCCTTTTGCGTCTTTATAATAATAATATAATAATTTATTTATTAAAAGTACACGTACATGGTATACAGGCCTAGCTGACATCAATGACATACTACTATATAGAAAGATGCTTGTTATGCAGAGCATTTCGGGCAAATAATGTCAGTTTTGTCCAAGGATGCGACCCAAACCAGTCGACTAACTCCCAGGTACCCATTTTTCTGATGGGTGAACATAGACAACCGGTGTAAAGAAACGTGCCCAATATTTCTGCCCTCATTGGGAAACGAACCCAGACGCTCGCCATGTGAAACGAGAGCTTTAGCCACCAGACCAAGGGGCACTGTGGCTTGGACGCGAGGGGTTCTCCATCAACAATGGAAATCTGAAATTGTACTACCGTTTCGCAATCCAGGCACCTATGAGCTTGATACCTCTATCGCCCCATTACTCTGACCAGTTTAGTCTGTAAGGTGATGGAATGATTGGTGAATAGACGTCTGATATAGTATTTGGAGACTCACAATAGTTTTTCTCCTCGCTAATATGGGTTTCACAATGGCTGCTCTACTTTGGACCCCTTGCTCCACTTAGATATGTATGTGCGAAATGCCTTTGCTAACAAACACTCCATCAAAGAAGTCTTTTTTGATCTTGAGAAGGCATATGACACCACAAACACACTCCTAAGGCCTCCGCGGTAGTCTACCAACCTTCCTTGCTGCTTTCTTAGCTGACATACATTTTCGTGTTCATATTGGCGCCTCGCTTTCCTCAGACTTTGTTCAGGCCGAGAGAGTCCTCCAAGGTTGTGTCTTCAGCACCACCCTTTTTATCTTGGCTATAAATGACCTACCTTCCATTCTTCCATTGCATATTTGGTAGTCACTTTATGTGGATGACTTTGCTAGGCAGGCACTGACTGTCGCCTGGTAGTTGCCTCTTCAAGATGCCATTGACCGAGTTTCCCATTGGGTCACTTCTCATGGCTTTAGATTTTCTAGTACAAAAACTCATTTCATTACCTTCACTAAATGTCCTCTTATCCCATATATTCCATTATATTTACATGGATCAAGTATTCCAGAATGTGATACGGTCAAGTTTCTTGGCCTTCTCTTCGATCAACGGTTGACATGGAAACTTCACATTTCTTCTTTGAAGGCAGCTTGCCATGGTTGGCTGAATCTCCTTAAAATTCTTGTGCATCGTTCATGGGAAGCAGATCAACTGACTTTCCTCTGTTTGCATTCCACCCTAGTCTTGTCCAAGCTGGATTATGGAGACCAAGTCTATTCTGCAGCTTCTCCTTCCATGGCAACTGACTTTCCTCTGTTTGCATTCCACCCTAGTCTTGTCCAAGCTGGATTATGGAGACCAAGTCTATTCTGCAGCTTCTCCTTCCACTCTTTGTAAGTTAGATCCCCTTTATCGTCAGGGTCTACGTTTCGTTTATGCCTTGCTGCCTTTCGTTCATCCTCTGTTGAAAACCTCTATGCTGAGGCGAATGTTCCTTCCTTAGCTGATCGTTGTGATGCTCATTGCCTTCATTACTTTGTCCGTTCTCTTGACGTTCGTGTTCATTCTATGAATAAGTGTGTTTCAGACGTTAGTAGAAGGCTAGTATTTGTTCGACGCCCCTGCCTACTCCGACTGTAGGGAAATTGGAGTAAAATAAGAATTTAAATTGACTGTATTAAGCTACTTAGCTTATTGATGAATCCACGTCTTCGCAGTCATCCCTGAAGTCGTTTTAGAGGAGTCATCTACTAAAATCCTTAGGACTGTCAGAAATAAGCGAGTGTAAATATTTGAAAAATTGCCCCAGAAGAGCGTATATCATCATATTCAGTAGAGGAAACTGAATAAGTGGTACTCAGTAGGTTGGGCTAATAAGCCTGCACCTAACTGCCGTTTATAGGATGATTTTGAACCCTTTGTGGCACAAGAACTGCACAGATCGCTTGTTCTATCTAGGCTGGAATATTGCTGCACACTAACTGCACCTTTCAAGGCGGGTGAAATTGCTGACCTTGAAAATGTGCAGAGAACCTTCACGGCACGCATAACTGCGATAAACCACCTCAACTACTGGGAACGCTTGAAGTTCCTAAACCTGTACTCTCTAGAACGCAGGCGGGAGAGATACATTATTATATACACATGGAAAATTCTCGAGGGCTTAGAACCAAACTTGCACACAAAAATCACTCCTTACGAAAGCAAAAGACTCGGCATGCGATGTAACATCCCCCCAATGAAGAGCAGAGGTGCCACTAGCATGTTGAGGGACAACACAATAAGTGTCAGGGGCCCAAGATTGTTCAACTGCCTCCCAGCATACATCAGGGGGATTACCAACAAACCCCTGGCTGTCTTCAAGCAGGCACTGGACAGGCACCTCAAGTCGGTACCTGATCAGCCGGGCTGTGGTTCGTACGTTGGACTGCGTGCGGCCAGCAGTAACAGCCTGGTTGATCAGGCTCTGATCCAACAGGAGGCCTGGTCACATAACTTCAAAACCTACCTTGCTCTTGCAGCGTGAGCTATGGTGTTGACTGCACCTTGTACGACAGGTATAGTTGACTTGATTGAAGAATAGTGTCTTTAAGAATGTCCATATATTCCACTAGTCTGGAATTTAGCAACACTCGCACTGTCACTATACGTTCTTCAATGTTTGTCTAATTGTTCATCTCACAATAATATCACTATAAGAAACTGCGCACACTTCTTTTTAATAATTTTCTTGTGATGATGGAGATTGATAGAGGTTGAGGGTTCACTGTAATAGTTCCTTGGCTAGGTCAATGCACATGCACAGCAACACACTACCCATCCAGTGGTTTATTTCAATCTGATCTTTGATGCCCCTCGCCACCCTGGCATGCCCTGTGCATCTCCTCATCTAAAGGATTCACTGACACCAGTGTTTTTCCCTTCTTTGCCAAACTTCTACAGGAAGCAATGCAAAATGCCAAATTTCTTATTGTTTGGTTACAGACGACTATGTATGCTATCTTTAACATGTTAATAAAGTAGGTGCAGGGTTTCCTTAACCCTTTCAGGGTCCAAGACCATTTTTGGAAGAGGTGCACCCATGTCCAAGAATTTTCAAAAAAACAAATTCATATTTTTTCTTATGAAATGGTAGAGAATCTTTTTCTGAAGGTAATAAAACAAAAAGTATGAAATTTGATTGAAAATTGACGAAATTATGCTCTCGCGAATTTTGATGTGTCAGCGATATTTACGCATCGGCGATTTTGCCGACTTTGACTCCTATTTTACGCCAATTACATTATTTGAATCGACCAAATTCTTAGCTATTTCACTAGTATTACTTCTATTCTATCGATTGAGTACAATAAATCGCCCAGTCAACTGTTTCAACTCCAAAATAAAGTGATTGAAAATTGGTAATTTAGCCAATTTAGCTCAAAGTTCAAAATATTCCAATTTCAAAATAGGGTGCAGAATAAACAATGCAGGCATTCCTGGCACTAAACTAACATTTCCTCTGTTCATTAGTTACGTTTTTAGTCTTTTCAAATGAATTCCATTTTTATTTTTTATTCACATAATGAATTTGTATTCAAACAAAAAAATGGAAGATTTACTGTTATGCAATATTGTAATAATTGTAAAAAATAATACCACAATATTTGTGAACGTATATTACACCCACCAACTGGCGCGTATTAGACGTGTGAGGTCATTTGTTTACTTTTGAATATAGGCAAAAATTTAACATTTCTGCTTTTTTGAGCTCAGTTTCAAGCCATTTGTAATACTATAACCAATCAATATCATCTCCATATCTGTAATATATCTTCCTTTCTATGAAATGAGACCAAGAAATCGCAAATACAACTATACAAAGTATACGAAAAAACACTGCAAAGTCGCTGTTTTAATCGAAAATTGCGGTTTCAGTTTTTTCTCTCATTATGCACTGTGTGCTGCAGGATTTGTTTTATGTGGTGCACACTTACAAAATAGATGTATTCTCTCATATCTATGTCATAAGATGAGCTCATGACGTAGAACTACGGTTTGGACCCTGAACTCAAAGCCTTAGAACTATGGCACAAACTTTGAAATGGTTAATTTTCCTATTGCCGTAAGAGATCGATTTTCTCTCATTAATTCACATTCATTGCAACACCAGTCAGCCATGACGTGACTTGCTGTCACGCCCGGGTACGGACACGTGTTACAAATTAAACTGTTGACCAAGGGACTAGCAAGACAACATCTGCCCGTTCTGAGAGGGCTGGGCCCCTCAGTTCTGAAAAGGACTGAAGGGGGTTGATTGGGCTGATACCCCCCTCCTGGAGAAAATTTTCTCCACACTGGGGGCTGTGGAGGTTCGCCGTAGGTGAACTATTCATCACTTAACATTAATTTGATTTTCTCACTCGCCACCACTGCTGCTTGTCTTTTCTGAACAGCTTTAGTCTGTGTGGTTTCTGAAGAATCACTAATTTTATTTTTGTTTTCAACACTGTAATTCTAATGGCACTAATTTACCTATTGTCCGCTTATTCACTACACCTTTGCTCAAAACATCAACTGTCCTGATGATTCCATTTGCATCAGGATATATGGTCACAATTTTTCCATATGCCATAGGGACCTCGGACTATCATTATCAATAATCACTATGTCACCAGGTCTTAAGGACTTATAATTTTCTGGAACACCAGTTCCATAGAAGTGTTCTCTCAATGAGGTGAGCTAGTTTTCTTGCCAAATTTTCTCCCAGCATTCACTCACTTTATTAAGTTGTTTGAATTTACACCTGAGTTGCTCAGGTTTGAAATAAGTAGGATCCTCTATGATTTCCTTATCATTCATGGGAGGAACAGGTTCGAGCCTTCTGCCTTGTAGTAAATGAGATGGACATAACACTTCTAAATTGTCCAGATCATCGGTAACATACATTAGAGGTCTATTACTGACTCTATTTTCTATTTCAGTTACAACTGTAAAAAAATCTTCTAAGTTGATTCTCTGACAATGAAGAGTCTTCCTTAAGCAACGTTTTACAATGTCTATCATTCTTTCATAAAATCCCATGCCATGGGGACACATGGAGCGAGCTTAGTAAAAAAATTGAAAAATACGAAAATTGATTTTTTCTTACCGAAAAATAGGTGATCTTTCTGGCAACACCCTAGTATAATTCTCATCATCATCATACGATGTTTCTACAAGGAATTATAGTAATTTATAACATGTATGGTGACAGCGCCCGTCATAGCATGCTCGCTGACTTGGCAAAATTTTATTTTGTTTCCGTTTTTTATAAATTTCTTATATTTTTCTCTAATATGGGCTAATATGGTCTGAGAACCAATCAGGAACCTTCTCTGGGAAGAAGTGCTAACAAGCCATAAATTAAGTTGTGGCGGCCAAGACACAGCAGCCAACAAGTTGTTCTAATCTTACGCTAATATCAATAATAATGCTTATTTAGTTATTACATTTGATCTATTATGACATAAGGCGACATATTAATAGCATAGAAACAAAAAAACACGCCAGAATAAATACTATGTGGCATAATATGACGGTCTATGGCCAGGTAGTGGAAGGCTCGCACAGAATATAAGGGTTATTTTCTCATTCTCACATCACTATTATCAGAGAAAACGCCTCTAACCAATGGTAAACTGTAATAGATACATATAGATGATGAAAACAGGAAAAAAACAAGTATTTTTTCGGGAAAAAAAAATTATCGGAGTACTTGGGCAGCTCCACGTTTCGGCCATTATCTCGGAAGTAAGTTATTTACCTATTTAGTCAAGCACCATCATTAATAAGTATATATTTTAGTAAATCTTGCATAGTTCATATGCTTTTTGGCATATTTTATTGAAACTTCATCAAAGCATGGTCGATATAAGCTTCCAATAGTACACCAAGAATGATCATAATCAGTCGACAAAGAAAGAAGTTGATGCAAAATTGTGCACCCGCCCCTTAGGAGGAATGAATCTCCAACTTGTGTTGATTCAGCATCTGTTGTACCTCTGACTGCTCAAAGATCTTGTTTATATAAGCAGCACCAGCAACAAAATTCATTGCATTGTCTGATATCATCAGCCTGGGACATGCCCTTCAGGCTGCAAACCTTCTTAATAATTGGATAAAGGTTTCAGCAGACATATCAGTGGCTACTTCTAGATGTAAGATAAGATTTCTTCGGATTTTTAACCCCGGAGGGTTAGTCACCCAGGATAACCCAAGAAAGTCAGTGCGTCATCGAGGACTGTCTGTCTTATTTCCATTGGGTCCTCAATCTTGTCCCCAGGATGCGACCCACACCAGTCGACTAACAACCCAGGTACCTATTTGCTGCTAGGTGAACATGACAACAGGTGTAAGGAAACATGTCGAAATGTTTCCACCTGTCGGGAATCGAACCCTGGCCCTCCGTGTGTGAAGCGAGAGCTCTAGCCACCAGACCACCGGACCACCGGATGTACTGCTCTACTCGTAGCACAGGTGAACAGACAGATGTACACTTTAATGGGAACTTTGTCAACTGTATTTGTTAAAATTATTGGTCCTGTGCAATGTACACCTGTCACTTCAAATGGAGTGACATGACATACTCTTTCAGAAGGATATGGAGGTGGACCTTTATACTGACATACTCGCATATCATAGTGAAGACAAATAATACAGTTCCATATTTGTTTTTTCACACTTTGTCGACATCGAGGTATCCAGTAGGATTGTCGTATGTGACAAAGAGTGTCAGCTACACCTGCCTGTCTTCAAGCAGGCACTGGACAGGCACCTAAAGTCAGTGCCTGACCAGCCGGCTGTGGTTCATACGTCGGTCTGCGTGCAGCCATCAGTAACAGCCTGGTTGATCAGGCTCTGATTCACCATGAGGCCTGGTCACAGACCGGGGCGCAGGGGCATTGACCCTGGAACTCTCTCCAGGTAAACTCCGGGTACACCACCATGTAATAATACTAATAATAACAATAATAATACTTTATTCAGACAGGGTACAATGATACATAGTTGGGTAGACATGATACATAGGTATAAATGAGATGTACATGTAACATGTTACTGTGGGCGTTTTGAACAATCAGTCTTGTTAGCCAATGATTCTTGGGAATCAATATTGGATGTATTGTTTCCTTAGGTAGTGAAGAATTATGAATTCTTCCTCGACATCTTATAATCTTTTCTGAGTCGAGATAAAGTCCTAAAGAATTAATCATATCAGGTTTCTTTGTGGATTTATCCTGAGTTTCCAGAAATTTATACTCTGTAGAGAAAACATCTTTCTGTATTAACTTTATCCAGTATTTAATGGGTTTCAAGTGATTCATAATTAGGCTTTATTCCTTTAATGAATTTAACGACAAGAGCTGTAACTCTTAAGAGTCTACCCAATGATGAGTATTTCTGTTGTGTCTGCTGTATTTAAACAGATTATTTCTGCTGTGTCCAAGCAGACTGTTTCTTCTGGCATAATGTGAGCCTTTTGCTATGGCAAGTTATTTTCATTAGAGAGCCAGTTAGGTCCGTGGAGCCATAATTTATTATCCACAAAGTTCTTGAGTGGGACACCACGTGACAACATGTCAGCTGGGTTCTCTTGTGTAGAGACGTGGAGAAAGACATAATCTCTCTGCATCTCTCTTATTTCTGCTACTCTATTCTGTACATAGACCAACTTACTCTTATTATTTCTTAACCACTGGACAACTGCTTCATTGTCACTCCAGATCACAGTTTTTTCAATAGTGAGATGATCAAGTACTTTGTTGAGATAGACAGCTAATTTTGTACCTACATAGAGTGCTGTCAGTTCCAATTGTGGTACTGTTCTGACCTTCAAGGGTGCAACCCTGGCCTTTGAAGTAATTAAAGTACTTCCTTCAGCGTTACTCATGTAAGCTACAGTGCCATAACCTCTGGTTGACGCATCACAGAACACATGTAATGTGTACTTGTTTCCCTCTTGACCTATTTGTCTGGGAAATTTAATTTGATGAAGTTGTTTAAACTCCTTGGATATTTCATCCCTTTCTTGACTCATTTATTGAGGGAAGTTCTCATCCCAACCTATTTTGAGCTTCCATGCATCTTGCACAAGCATTTTACCTTTTATGGTAATTGGTGAGACGAGTCCTAGAGGATCAAAACATTGTGATACCTCTGACAGTAAACTACGTTTAGTGAGTGTACTGCTTGATTTATTGTTTATCCTTTTGAGGCTCAAAGTGTCTTTCTGTGTTTTCCAATTAAGTCCAAGCATGTTGTTGCATTCAGGAATTTCAGTTTCAGGGAAATTTTTAATTGGTTTGAATTTGTATTCCACCTCCTTAAGAGGCATATTTGCTTCTTTCATCTCCTTGTTAGCTTCTCTGTATAAGGATTTCAAATCCTCCTCTTTATCCACTGTACCTTGAAGATTTCTTCAAATTTCTTCAGATTTCTTCAAATGTGTATTAAGAGTAGCTTCTAGTAAGAATGGAGAGGATGTTGCACCAAATAATACGGACTTGAAACGATAAGTTTTCACAGGACTTTGAGGATCATGAGGATTTTCTGGCCACAAGAATCGAGTATAATCTCTATCTATTTCTTGTAGTCCTACTCTTAAGAAAGCTTTGGAAATATCAGTCGTATAGGCATATGGATTTGTGCGAAATTTCATAAGCACGTCTCCAAGCTTCTCAGTTAGTGAGGGTCCGGTCATCAGACAGTCATTAAGGCTTGCTACATCTTTATTTGCACGTGCGATGCAATTGTATACAACACGTAGTGGAGTGGTTTCAGAATCTTTTCTGACTCCGTGGTGCGGTAGATAATGAGCATCTGTCTTCAACTTATCTTCGACTATTTCCTCAATAGATTTATTGTGTAACTGTTCTTGTATGATATTATCATAGACAGTCAGCAGCTCTGGATTCTTCCTGAGCTCATGTATTTGTTCTTTCATTTGTCCTAAAGCCATGCGATAATTGCTAGGTAGATGTGGTGGATTTAATTTCCATGGTAACCTAACCCAACACTGTCCATCTTCATATATGACAGTGTGGAGAAAATTTTCTCCACACTGACCGTTTTCTCTTTGTCTTCACTCTCCAGTTTTCTTCCAGTTCCCTCCCTTGTATGTTCATTTAGCATCTGTTCTTCCCTACTGCCATGTGCCAAAGCTCTCCTGCCTTCGACTGCTTATTATGTTGCTGATGCCGTCGCTGTTTATACAGATGGTTCTAAATCTTCTGACAGTGTTGGGATCGCGGCGGTGTTCCTGACGATGTTGTCTGAGGTCATTTGTTAGACTCGGCTAGTATTTTTACCGCCGAGTTGTATGCCATCCTCATAGCTCTTCTCTGTATTACATATATGTCACCTTCGACGTTTGTGATCATTTCAGATTCCCTCAGCACTTTACAAGCCATTAAACAATTTGATTCCCCTCATCCATTGGTCCTTCGTATTCAACTATGGGCTAGCAAAAATAAAGACGTCATTTTATATTGGGTCCCTGAACACGATGTGCAGGGCAATGAACAGGCACAATCAGTGATACATGATCTTCTGGTTTCCTATGAAGGTTTTCCATACAGGAATTATTTTACAGTCATTGCTGCCCATCTTCGCGGCCGTTGTCAACAACGGTGGTCAGACATGCACCATAACATATTGAACTCTATTAAACTGATTTTAGGTTTGTGGCCATCTTCTTACCTCCATTGCCATACTCAGGAGACTGTGCTCTCCTGTCTTCACATCGGCCATACCCACCATACCCATGGGTATCTAGTGGAACGACACCCTATTCCTCTCTGTGAGGTTTATTCCTCTCTGTGAGGTTTATGATGTGGGCCAAAGCAGAATGGATTCGACTCCTTGGCTAGTTGCAGTGTTGTTATTGATCAATACCACTTGTTCGTGGGTACAATAATATAATATACTGCTTGTTGGGCTAGTACACCAAACAGTGAGTAGAATTAAATTAGCTTAGAAGCATCCACACCACCGTATGACCTTGGATGGAGGCAACAACTAGCTTGGCTAGATGCACCATTCTTAAGGATTGTGTGGTCCAGTGGTTTAAAGCATCATGTGTTTTCGCTCACCATGAGGTGGGCCAAAGCAGTATGGGTTCGACTTCTTCGCTAGTCGCAGTGTTGTTATTGATCAATACCACTCGTTCGTGGGTACGATATAATATACTGCTTGTTGGGCTAGTACACCCAACAGGGAGTAGAATGAAATTAGCTTAGAGGCATCCACACCACCGTATGTCCTTGGATGGCGGGTACAACATCTAGCATGGCTGGATGCGCCGTTCTTAATGACTGTATTGCCCAGAGGTTTAAAGCATCATGTGTTTTCGCTCACCGTGAGATGGTCCAAAGTAGCATGGGTTCGACTCTTTGGCTAGTCACAGTGTTGTTATTGATCAATACAACTCATTATACATATATATATATATATATATATATATATATAAATTTTCAACAAGTCGGCCGTCTCCCACCGAGGCAGGGTGACCCAAAAAGAAAGACAATTCCCAAAAAGAAAATACTTTCATCATCATTCAACACTTTCACCACACACATACATAATCACTGTCTTTGCAGAGGAGCTCAGATACGACAGCTGAGAATTGTCCCTCCCAGCTGTCACTATCCCAGACCCCTCCTTTAAAGTGCAGGCATTGTACTTCCCATTTCCAGGACTCAAGTCCAACTAAATCAAACAACTGGTTTCCCTGAATCCCTTCACAAAATGTTACTCTGCTCACACTCCAACAGATCGGCATGTCCCAAAAACCATTCGTCTCCATTCACTCCTATCTAACACGCTCACACATGCTTGCTGGAAGTCCAAGCCCCTCTCCCACAATACCTCCTTTACCCCTTTCCCTCCAACCTTTTCTAGGACGACCCCTACCCCGCCTTCCTTCCCTTACAGATTTATACGCTCTCCAAGTCATTCTACTTTGATCCATTCTCTCTAAATGACCAAACCACCTCAACAACCCCTCTTCAGCCCTCTGACAAATACTTTTAGTAACTCCACACCTTCTCCTAATTTCCACATTCCGAATTTTCTGCATAATATTTACACCACACATTGCCCTTAGACAGGACATTTCCACTGCCTCCAATATATAAATATATATATATATATATATATATATATATATATATATATATATATATATATATATATATATATAAATTTATATATATTATGCAAATATTGCGATTAATTAAAGCTAAACAGGATGCAAAACATTTATAGGGAGTTGCAAGGTAGTTCTAGACCTTTCCTGTTGCAATCATCACATCAGCAGGAGCTTGCAGTGTTCCAAACACGTTCAGAGTAAGCGTTTTTGATAGAATGAAAGAGGAGGGAAGCAGAGAAAGAGCCAAGGAGTGCCACTTTCGCCCTTCCCTAGTGCTTGGAAGATTGACTATTTTAAGGCATTATAAGACCGCCATCCCACAAACACTGATACTATCATGGCAGCCCAACGAGCGTAACAATTAGTGGTATGACAATCATCAAGAATATCGTCAACTTTGATATGATGTAAAAGGTGAGAGACTTCATTATTATTATATTATAATCAAATAGAAGCGCTAAACCACAGGGACGAGAGACTTCAATATCTGTTTTCAACAGCAAAATAACGGGCTATGTAAAAGGTACAGTGGACCCTCGGTTTTCGTTCACCTCCAAACTCGAACAATTATGTAAGTGTATTTTCGTAAGTGCTTTTGTAAGTGTTTTTTTGGGGGTCTGAAATGACTAATCTAATTTACATTTCTTCTTATGTGAACAAATTCGTTCGGTAACGGCACTCAAACAGCATTCTGGAAAGAATTTTCAACGAAAACCGAGAGTCCACTGTGTAAGCAAATTCTGGATTTAAATAGTTACACTCAACTAATTAATACACCAACCCGGATCACACAGTTCTCAGCCACCCTAATTGACCACTGTTACGATTCGAACCTTCGTCTAGGGGCAGGTTACACTTCGCAACAATATCACTTTGAGAAGAAACTTAGAATCTTATATAATCAGGTAATAATGAGAGTTCAACAAGCCTTTTCCGTTTTTTATTAAAACCTTAAATGCTTATCTGATGTATATAACAAGATCACTTGAATATCTCATAGTCCGATCTTTTTCAATCACATAATATTAGAGTATGTATAAGAGCGCTTATAGTAACACTACAATCAGTGTCAATAGACACACAAACACTTTAGAGTCTATATATATATATATATATATATACACCCGGTTAACACAGTTCTCTTGAGTATCACTTAGAAGATATTATAATACGTCACTGAATTCCACAACGAATTCCTGCGATAATAACCCAATAGATTCTTAGCAAACAGTTCCTCTAAAGAGTAAGAGAACTTAATCCAGAATATCGATAAAGAGCTGAGCCCATCTTCACCGAGTCAGAGGTAAGTGAGAACTCAGTTTCTTCTAGGGTTTGTTCACCGTGTCAGGGGTGAGAAAGAACTGTCCTCTATGAAAGATCGCTAATGACTCCCTCAGGTGAGGCCGGTGGTCACATCATTGGCTACGATGACTGAGGGGAAAGGCCGGCTGGTACGTAAACAAGTACCCGGCACTCCAACTAGTGGTCTCTCAATCAGCGTAGACCACACATAAAAGCCTAACTAATACAATCCAAAACATTAACAAACATATAAAAATAAAATAAAAGGCAATGTCCTAGTATCGTGATACACGAGGTCAGATAATAATATAAGGTCAGAAATCTATTCTTTAGCTAATAGTGTAGAAATCCGCTTTATAATATTAAGTGATACCTTTGAATATTACTCTCATTAATGTCGGGCCAGGGCATACCCGTAACAACCATATACTTTGTAACCGCTCTGAGAACATTAGTCAGTTAGGCGTCATTACCACAGGTCTTAGTGATCATTTCATCATTTACTGTACCAGGAAAATCACTAGGGAGCAGATAGGCCTACACAGGACAATAAAATTAGGTAAACTAGAAACTACAGTAAAGAAACACTGGTAAATATGCTACACAATTGTGACTGGTCAGTGATAACAAGTTGCACGGACGTAAATGATGCCTGGGAAAAAATCAAAACAATGTTCACTGCCATCCTTGATAATATTGCACCAGTTAAAGAGGTTAGGATTAAACGAAGAACTGAACCCTGGATGACTACTGAGATATTAGATAATATGATATTCAGAGACCAGTTGATAAAAAGATTTAAGGCAAACAGACAGAGTGAGGTGAGGAACAGAATGCAGAGGCTTATAAAAGGCTCAAAGGCAAGGCACTATTGCTCAAAATCGAAGAGTACAAGAATAACCCTAGAAAACTCTGGCAACAACTAAAACAGTTGGGATATAGCCATAAACCCCGTAGATAGATCTAACATAGTACTAAATATCGATAACGAGGTATGCCATGAAACAACTAAAGTGGCAAATTGTTTTAATTCATACTACACAACTGTGGCATCAACACTAGTAAGCTACCAGCTGCATCAAATACCTTTAACACAGACTCTGATAAGTTTAAAACTACTTGTATGTTAAATCCTTTAAGAGCATTCAGCAGGACAGATAAATTCCCGTTGTATTTAAGAACCAGCACATGTTTTATTTGTGTTATCCTAGGTTCAGTTCTATGATAGGATTTTCTAGCTGCCAGGAACCCTGATTCCAAAAATTTCTAGGGTACCCTAGTTTCAAGGCAATATCAAATATTTTCCTAATTTCTTCATCTAGAAATTCCGGGCTACATACCCGGTAAGCTCTTAGAAACATGGTGATTATTGTTGTTGTTGAGTCGCCGGTACTCTCCCGGCCCGGGCCTTTTTCTAGTGGTAGCCTGGCCTTGGTTCCCTTTCTTGGAAGTATCTCAGACTAATGTCTGCCATGGGAGGAGGTACAAGTACCTCCTCATTGTTGGGAGCAACTGTCCCCAGGCCTAGCCACATTCCCCGCCCTCACAGGGCTCTTAGGGAGAAGCTAGGCCTCTCTGGTCTGCCATCTTCCCCGCCCCAGGGGAGCTAATGGGAATGGCAGTCTTGTGAGCTGCAGGAGGTAGCAAGCTCTGGCTCAGGCACCTACCCTGCCCTAGAAGGACTGGACAAGGTGATCTGATTTTAAACATGGTGAGAAAGATACTCCTTTGTACTCTGGTCTTATGGTTGGAAAAATAGTGGATATATGTCTCCTATACAAATGCAATGGATTGCAATAAATGCAGCACACAGAGGGATTGGGAAGGTTCTGATAGTTAGCCTAGTGTCTCCCTAAGAACCTTGTGGGATAAAATATGACCTAACTTTGGCCATTGTACCTGTAGGGTAAACTATATGTCTCCCCTTTAAATGAGTTTCTTTTTATATGAGTCACCGTGAACATTTTTCTAAGGTATGGAAAATACCCAGACAGTTGCCAGATATCAATATTTAGAAATTTAAGCCTTTTACATCATATCAAAGTTGGTGGAATTCTTCATGATTGTCATGCCACTAATTGTTACGTTCGTCAGGCATGTATATAGACACTCTTCACTGCATGTGTAAGTTCAGTCAGTCACCCTAATTACTGGGAATGTTTGAAGTCCCTTGATCTGTACTTTGTGGAACGCAGGCAAGAAACATACATCATAATCTACACCTGGAAAATCCTAGAGGTATTTGTCCCAAATCTGCATACAGAAATTACTCCCTACAAAAACAAAACACTAGCCAGGCAGTGCAATATATCACTAATAAAAAGCAGAGGTGCCATGAGCATTTTAAGAGGAAACAAAGTAAGTGTTAGGGGCCCAAGACTGTTCACCAGTCTCCCACCATACGTAAGGGAAATTGCCAATAGCCCCTGGCTGCCTTCAAGAGGGAGCTAGACAGATATCTGACGTGCCTGATCAGTTGGGCAGTGGTTCGTATGTTGGACTGCGTGCGCCTAATAGTAACAGCCTAGTTGATCAGGCCCTAATCCAACGGGAGGCCTGGTGAAGGACCGGGCAGCAGGGGCGTTGACACTTGGAACGATCTCCATGTA
Source organism: Cherax destructor (assembly GCA_009830355.1). NCBI lineage: Eukaryota > Metazoa > Arthropoda > Malacostraca > Decapoda > Parastacidae > Cherax > Cherax destructor. The sequence goes on along the minus strand of WNWK01020541.1, from coordinate 13,102 downwards.
AACTCCAGGTAGGAATGTCAACAATCAATTTTCAAAATATATTCACTTAAATGTTTCTTCCAGTCTTACATTCAAAATTTAATTTCATAAATCTTCTTCTTTCAACAAACCGGCCATATCCCACCGAGGCAGGGCGGTCCAAAAAGAAAAACGTAAGTTTCTCTTTTTAAATATAGTATTGTATACAGGAGGGGTTACTAGCCCCTTGCTCCCGGCATTTTAGTCGCTTCTTACGACATGCATGGCTTACAGAGGAAGAATTCTGTTTTTGATAGGTATAGGCTTTTAAAGGAGCAGTTCATATAATTTTATAACACGAGTGAACAGAAAGTGAAGGATTTGGAAAATGGGGTGAGGCTTCAAAAATGCAATTTCAAAGTGTTTAGTAATTTTTACAGACTGGCATAACTTTCAGATGGAGAGAAATATAGATATTCAAGATTTAAGGCCTATCAGAAGAGGCATTCACATCCTATTTGAAGGAAACTAATATCCGAATTTCTATAGAAATATTGTTAAATTCACACCTATTGTTAAATTCACCAAGACAAATTTGAAACTTCCTCTAAATGACCAACACTTAAAAAAGTCAATTTAAAAAAGCTTTTTGTTATTATTTCACAGAGAACTGCGTCTCACAATACACAGACACCTTAATGTCCTCACTAAACTTTTGCAGCTTAAAAACACCATAAAAGCGAAACTTTTCAATATTTCTCAGTTTTCATTTTGGTTATTTTCAATCTGATATTCTCTTCAGTCTTACAATTTTTTTTTATAAAAATAGACTGCAAAGTTACTATGAGCTACCAGAGAAGAAAACGTGAATGGTTGTAAAATATTTAGGCACTGATATCTACACACAACTGACTAATACACTGATGAAATGTTTTGCGATGAACTCTACCGTCGGCTCCTGGATGGAACTGTTAAATAACAAAAAAGGCACAATACCGTGACTGGAACAATACACACACAACCCGCACATATAAAAAGAGAGGAACTACGACGACGTTTCGGTCCGATTTGCTCGGGCTGTGGCCTAAAGCTGTTGTGTCGCTCCAGTGGACTCAGGAGTGGTTGCTTCTTCTGCCCTTCCTGACATCGCCTGCTGCTACACAGCTGACATGCCTTTCAAGACACTCCCATGACAGGGAGCCAAGGCTGGGTCATTATCTGGAGAAGACCCGGGTCGGGACAGTGGCCAATCTTGAAGAAGGCACCTACACAGTTGGTCAATGGTGACAAAAACCGACAAGTTGAAATAAAGATCTGTTAGTAAAGAAGACTTTTAGTGCAACGTTTCGTTCAAGACTGGAATCAGCAAATAAACAGCCTCGTAATGCAAACGAGCTCCAGGAGGTCAGGCTCGGTGAAAGACAGGCCACATAGAAAGTCATGAAATTGTGTGATCAATTACAGGTGAGGACAAGTAATGGTGAGAGTTGGGTTGGAGAGGTGATAATTCTCTTATGTTTTTATATGAATTTATAAACAATGGGAGCAATAGGTCTAGCTAATATGTACCTTTTCACTGTTTTGCTCTATGGTATTGGTGAGGTTGATCACTGCTGCTTCCAATCTTCTGTATCTAGCTCTTCCGCAGACCATGAAGGAAGATAGCGGTGGACTACACATGCTTTGGTGGTTTTATTCCCCTAACAGGCATATTTATGTTCCTGAATGCTTGTCTGAAGGTCCCTGCCTGTTTCTCTGACATATTATTTATAACATCCACCACAGGGAACACTGTATTCTTCTCATATGCAAATAGTTCTGGGCTTAGAACTTCTGGTTATCTTTTTTTTTAGCTTTGATGATAAGGGCTGCTACCTCCAAGTTGGTTTTTCGGAGAATCAGGGCGATGATGATGGAGTCTGTCAGGTAGAGAGCACTAATCAATATTGAGAACTTTGAGTATGTGAATACCTCACCTCCTCAATATGTTCATGTTTCTCTATTCTAGTTCTTCATCGTTGTAAACTTAAATTGTTCTGAGAAAGAAGCCTATTTAACCCCCGGTAGGTCCAATAACATTTAAAAGTTATTAGGGTTAATGCTGTTTAGATGAGGCTGTCGAACACAATATATAAATTTATATTAAAATTTTCACAATTTCTTCAATGCAATAGGCAAACTGAACACCTAAAGCTTAATAATTATTTTATTAGAAATAGCTATTTTTGGATGTACAAATATATAGAATACGTAGAAAGTTGTTAAAAGAAGAAATGGAATTTAAAATCATTAGGATAAAGAACAGGATAAGGTATGTCTAGAAGAAGACAAGTGGTTGCAATTAATAATAAGTCCATGACGAGGATGTGTGATATAATTTGTGTTATTTGCTGTGTTTATGGACAGGTTTGTAACAACAAGGTTATATTTTCAGTTAAGAAAACGAATATGAAATTTAAGCGTGAGTTGAGAATAATGTCTGAGGTTCATTGGGCGTCACTGGTGCATACTGCATTGTTTGGTAAGGCACAAGAATTTACTTCTAGCCTGGGAAATGCTGACTTTGGTAACTATCGTATTGTGAAAACCACTGTTCTTGGGGCTTATCAATGTATTCCTGCCAAGTATAGGAAAGAATTCAAACTCGGCAGAAGGCAGTTGGGTCAGTCTGCTGTCGACTACGTCAGACAGCAGACCAGGGCTTTTACAAAGTGGTACAAGGCAAGTGGTGTCGCTGATTTTGAAAATTTGAAGCAGCTCATCTTCGTGTACAACCTGCTGGAGTCTGTTAGTCCAGAGGTTCGAGTCTTTCTGCAAGATCATTCCTTGCCTACGGCATTGGAAGCAGCCAGGTTGGCTGATACTTTTGAAACTAACCGCTCCTTGTCCGAGCGGTCTTATCTCTTTCCACAACAGCCTGGTATGAGCAGAGAACGTCAAAGAAAAGTTCCTGAGTGGGGAAATAAAGGTCAAGATGAAGGTGAATCTCGTCAGCAGTCAAATTCACCTGGTGAGCAGCGTTACTTCACTCCAAGTCAACCTGGTGAGCGACATCAAACTACTCAACATGGTGATTCGAAGCGGCAGTATCCAGAGTGGCGTAAGCCACAAAATCAACGAGGTGCCAAAGGTAAAGCTGAGATGGTATGTTACATCTGTGGCAAGCCTGGCCACATCAGGCCCAATTGTCCAAGTAAACCCCAACCATTTGGGAAAATTGCTAATATCCATAATAATATGACTCAGAAAGAAGTAGAGAAGGGGATGGCCCCTTACTATAGCACTTATCACATATCCCTTCAGGAACATTCAGAGAAAATGGAAGTTAGAACCTTTAGGGATACTGGAGCATATTGCTCACTTATAAGAGAGGGAGTACTTCCCCTTTCTGAACAAACCTCTTTGCAATCCTCAGTTCTGTTAGAAGCTTTTGGAGGAGCAGTATTTTCTGTCCCTTTACATCAAATCTATGTGCAGAGTAAATACTACACTGGGTATTTGACTGTTGGTGTCTCGGAGGGATTTCCTATGAAGGATGCAATGCTATTACTGGGTAATAACATTGAGTCTACTAAATGTATAGAACCCATAATGATTAATTCTTCCCGATGTTGGCCATAACTCGGGCACAATCCAAAGTGATGTCTGATAAGAATGTTAACTCGTCCTTGGACGACTCTGATCTCGGACTAACCAATTTGTTTTGCGAGGAAAACTGGCCAGAGCCTCGTAAATTTAGTGAACAGCCCCAGATCAAGCCTTCCTATTCCAGGGTTGCAGGATTGCCAGATGTCTCTGTTTCCATGCCTGAGGGACTGTCCTTTCGGGAGGAACAACGGAAAGACTCCTCACTAAACTCTGCTTTTGAGGCAGCTATGGGTAAATCCACTTCGGGTCACCCGGTCAAATATCTCTTAAAAAATAATTACTTAGTTTGCACTGAAACTGGTAAGGAGGTGGAGGGAAAACAGCAAACATATAAATTAGTGGTTCCCAGAAAGTTTAGGTCTCAGATACTAAATATAGCCCATAATTCTTCTTTAGGAGGCCATTTGGGAATTACCAAAACTCAATACCGAATAACAAAAGAATTCTGTTGGCCAAAGTAAAGGCAAAATGTAAAGAATCATATTCGCTGTTGTCCAGAATGTCAGCAGATAGGGAAACCTGGACACCCCATTAAACCTGCACCTCTCCATCCCATTCCTGTTAATGGAGACCCTTTTTCAGAATTAATAATAGATTGTGTAGGTCCACTACCTAAAGCTAAGTCTGGAAATCAATACTTATTCACAATCATGGATAGAGTAACTAGATATCCAGAGGCAGTTCCTATGCACAGTATTAACACTAAAGCAATCCTTAAAGCTTTAACTAAGTTTATCTCTTGCTTTGGAATTCCTAAAACTATTCAAAGTGATCAAGGTACTAACTTCACTGCCAAAGCATTTAGGGAAGCATTAACTAGGCTAGGAATAGTTCATAACCTATCCACTGCCTATCATCCTCAGTCCCAAGGCGCCTTGGAAAGATTCCATCAGACGTTAAAAACAATGATGAGAACATTCTGCATGCATTTTCCTACAGACTGGGATGAATCACTTCCTCTGTTGCTATTCGCAATGAGAGAAACGGTGCAAGAGTCTACAGGGTACAGTCCTTTTGAGCTGATATTTGGGCACAATGTACGAGGTCCTCTACGTGTGCTCAAAGAAAGATGGATGGGAGAAGACGCCTCCACAACCAGCTACAACCCTTCTTCAAGGTTGCAGGTAGCACGTCAGTTGGCTAAGGCTAACTTGAAGGCAGCTCAAAATACGATGAAACAGAGGTATGACAGAAACTCAAAATTTCGCTCCTTCCATCCAGGAGATAAGGTGTTGGTACAGCAGCCTATACCTGGCCACACTTTGAAAGCTAGATTTACGGGACCAATGCAAATCGTAAGTAAATTATCTGATGTAAATTATGTGGTCTCTCCCCTTGACAAGACCTCAAAAAGCAAAACTTACCACATTAATCAAATTAAAGCTTTTAATACACCAGATAAAGTTCCAGTAATGACTCTGTCCTCTGCCTCTGATGACCCTGACTCTTTGCACTCTGAGATTAATGTAAAGCTTCCAAATTCGGTCCTCCTCAAGGACCCTAAACCTTTAATGTTGGGTTTGACCAAGTCTCAAGTAACTAATTTAACTGCGCTCCTACAGTCTTATCCTGATATTTTTTCGGATGTGCCGAAAAAATGTACATTAGGATATCATGATGTAGATGTTGGAATCTCTAAACCTATTAAACTCTCCCCTTACAGAGATAATCCTGAAAAACAGAAGCTACTTCAACAGGAGGTAGAATTTCTGTTAGAGCATGGGTTAGTGGAGGAGTCATCTAGTCCGTGGGCTTCACCGTGCATCCTTGTTAACAATGCTGATGGAGGGTTCCGAATGTGCACAGATTACCGTAAGGTGAATGAGGTCACAATTGCAGATGCCTATCCTCTGCCACGTCTGGATGATGTAATCGACTTTGTGGGTAAGGCTACTTTTGACCTCCTAAAGGTTACTATCAAGTACCTTTAACAGATAAGGCGAAGGAAATCTCTGCCTTCGTAATTCCAGGAGGTCATTATCAGTATACAGTGACCCCCTTCAGGATGAAAAACTCCCTGCATCATTCCAGAGACTTATCCATCAGGCTATTAAAGAACTTGAAGGCACGGCAGCTTACCTAGATGACAGTTGTTGTGTCGGACACTTGGGACCAACATGTGTTTAGGCTTAACCCTTTACCGGGCACTCCCTGGAAAATGATAATTTCGAAATGTATTTCAAATGAGTGGATAGAGTAACTCAATGTAAGGATAATGAGCCCATATAATTGAAATTCTAAAAAAAACTTTTCACGCAATTGCCAATATTCAAGGACCGTCTACAGACGGTCCTGACCGTTAAAGGGTGTCAAATTCTGAATGTTGCAAATTTGCAATTGTTAATAAAACACCAAATAAGTATTTTTCTATTTTATTATACTAATAGACAATATCAAAAACACATATGGAACTTGTTTCCAAACATTTTGTATGTATAAAAAATATGAAAGTGAACCAAAGAGCAACATGGACACATTGCAAAGGTATAAAACTTTCAAGTCCCATATTCCTGAATTTCCTGAGAAAAAACAATCATTCTTGATCACTAATTGCTACAATGAAAGGCTATGAAGCAATTTCTTTCCTTCTTGATGCATAGATTTACCTTGCATACGGCACACAAAAATGAGGATGTGACATGATTTTTCGTTTTGCTGCAATAATTGCATGTAAATATTCTGCCTTGCACTGGCCAGTGACCTAGCATTTTATCAAACCTATCATTTTTGTCAAACCTCACACTGTCATCAGGCCATTCTGCACGTTGGTACTGCACTGGAGATGGCAACAGGTCATCTGGTTCTGGATCTGAGTCACTTTCCACCAAAATGCAGAGATATTTGAACTTCTGTTGGAAGGGTTCACAATAGAACAATTTCTCATTGATCTGGAATGACAATAAGAATGTTCTGTACACACCCAGACCACTACAGAATTCATATATGCACTAGAAATTTTTATATAAATATTTATTTACTGAAATTTAAAATGTGGCCCTGACGGGCGGGACCGTCTGTACACGGTCCTCTTTTGTTGCACTTTTTTCAATTGCATGGTACACTCATATTATGCATATCTAACTCCTGATATATATCTCAAAATATGCCTAAACTATTCATTTACACACTGGACACAACAATTAGTACTTACCGACATTGTAGAGAGTATAATCACAGTGTATATGAGTGGAACAAGAGCAAAAATTCGGCTCTGGGTGACGTAAAGCGAGAAGTGTTTACATTTTGGTCTCTCAACCAATGGGAAGCGAGCAGATGCCGGTCTCACTTAGCTGGAGCGACTCACAGAAGGCTTGTGATTGGTCAGATATAGAGAATGGGAACCTAGATGGGCTGGGGGAGTAGGATGACGCGCAAAAACACGTGTTTAGGACCGTCTGTACACGGTCCTGCCCGGTAAAGGGTTAAGGCTCTCTTTGAGACCTTCCAGAGTTTTCATTTAACTGTTAATTTATCAAAGTCATCCTTTGGCCAATCTACTATTAATTTTCTGGGCCATGCAGTAGGTAGTGGCAAAGTGGCCCCTAAATTTGCAAAAATTCTGGCCATTAAAAATTATCCAGTTCCCCCTGACAGGAAATCTCTTCAACGTTTTCTAGGGATGGTAGGGTTTTATAGAAGATTCTGTAAAAATTTTGCAGATATTGTTGCACCTCTAACCTCACTTACCAGTCACAAAGTTCCCTTTATTTGGACCCCAGAATGTCAAGATGCCTTTACGAAAGCAAAGAGATTACTTTGTACTGCACCCATTCTGTTGTCTCCAGACTTTTTAAAACCATTTTCCTTGCAGATTGACGCTTGTGAGTCTGGGGTGGGGACAGTGCTTCTGCAATCTGGGGATGATGGGTTGCAGCCTGTGGCATATTTTTCGGCCAAATACCAACCACACCAGAGGGCCTACTCTACTATAGAGAAGGAGGGCCTGGCTCTACTTCTGGCATTAGAGCATTTTGATGTCTACGTGGGCCAGTCCTCTCAGGTGGTCACCATCTACAGCGACCACAACCCTCTGGTTTACATCCAAAGCATGAAGAACAAAAATACCAGACTCATACGTTGGAGTATTAGGTTGCAACCCTACAATATAAAAATTATACACATTGCTGGGGAAATTAATACACTAGCTGATGTGTTGTCCAGAAGTCATTGTATTTAGTTAGGATGTGTTAGGGACTTTGGGTAGAACCAGCCCATTTTTTCCCCTAGTGGGTTTTTTTTTTAGCAGGGGGGTGCCCTGCTACCGACCGCAGGCACCTTGGACCTATGCTAGCCCTACCGTCTGCTGTCTCACTCTTAAGTTTAAAGCTGGACTTATGTCTCGAGAAAAGTTTAGCTTTAACTAATGAGCAGGATGGTTGAGGGAAAAGGCGGTCCCATTATTATATGTGCCATGGCGGCACTCTACCCATTTGAGGTGCAAGCCTAGTCCTGAGCCCTCTTGGGGTGGGGGTGTTTCATGCAAAGAGTATGTAACCTTTATTCGGAGCATGTTAAACACACCCACATAGGCTCCCCTCCAACCAGCGAACCATCGTTAAGGGTTTGGTGATGGGGCCCCATCATCAAATCAACGACTCGGTTCAGCCAATTAAAATGCGAGTTTAACAATGACAAAGGTGACGTGGTTACCACTTGCGGTTTGTCATGGAAATTCTTGCATAGAGCTGGTTGTGGAAAGTTGTCTGTCTTTTGGCTGCTGCTTAGCCTAGACAACTGTGGCGTGCACTAAACACTACTCCTTTGTATATAGTGTACATATGTGTAAATAGCACTTTGTTATACTTGGTGAAGGAAAAGACAAAAGTCTGGAATTAATCTAACTGATTTTTGAAGGAAATACAATTTCAATACATCTTCTACTGTGTTTCTTTGCTCCAAGCTCCCTTTTACACTCAGGTTAACAGGACATTGAACCTGAGGTTGTAATAGGCACCTACCCCGCCCTAGAAGGGCTTGGCATGGTTGCCTCACACCTCTGGGGAAAAAAGTTGTTGTTGTTGTTGTAGATACGCCGGTACTCTCCCGGCCTGGGTCTTGTCCAGATGGTGACCCGGCCTTGGCTCCCTGTCGTGGGAGTGTCTGAGACCTATGTCTCCCATGGGAGGAGGTATAAGTACTCCCTCATCGTTTGGGACCAATTGTCCCCAGGCCTAGCCACGTTCCCCGCCCTCACAGAGTTCGTAGGGAGAAACTAAGCCTCTCTGGTCTGCCATCTTCCCCATCCCAGGGAGGCTGATGGGAAGGGCAGTCTTGTAAGTAAGTTTATTCAGGTATACACAAATACAGTTACATAGATTATTATACATAGCAGCATATGTGTAGAAAACCTAGGATAACCCAAAAAAGTCGGACAGAGTGACTTATTTCCATTGGGGTCCATTTAATACCTTAATATTATACACTGTAGGAGATATATGTTATTATACTATAAAGGATATATACTAGGAATAAGGTAAAAAGAGTTCTTTACATTTACATGTATCTTTTCTTTCAAAAAATCGGCCGTTTCCCACCAAGGCAAAAGTTTATATTTTTAACTTTAGTAATGTACACAGGAGAACGGGTTAGTAGCCCCTTGCTCACGGCATTTTAGTCGACTCTTGCGACATGCATTGCTTACGGAGGAAGAATTCTGTTCCACTTCTCCATGGAGATAAGAGGAAATAAGAACAAGAACTAGTAAGAAAATAGAAGAAAACCCAGAGGGGTGTGTATATATATGCTTGTACATGAATGTGTAGTATGACCTAAGTGTAAGTAGAAGTAACAAGGCATACTTGAAATCTTGCATGTTTATGAGACAGAAAAAAAACACCAGCAATCCTACCATCATGTAAAACAATTACAGGCTTTCGTTTTACACTCACTTGGCAGGACGGTAGTGCCTACCTGGGCGGTTGCTGTCTACCAACCTACTACCATGTATGTTAGCTAAAAAAATATAAATACATTCTCCTCCCTTTTTGTCGCTACATTCATTAGGTAGCTTTTGGCTCTTCTTGAACTGGTTCATGCTATGACTGGCTTTGACATGTGCAGGCAGTCTGTTCCATTCCTTTATTGCTGTACAATAAAAGGTGTTTGAAGCCTGGCCACTGACTGTGGGTACTACAAAGTTGTGCTCTCTCCCCCTGGTACTATGACTGCTTCGGTTCCCAGTCTTGACAAAATTGGCAGCAATATATTCTGGACACTGTTTGTGAGCCATTTTATAAACTTGATTCAACTTAAGTTATTTTACTCTGTCTTCAATATTCAGCATATCCAATTGTTGTAATTCATCCTGGCCTACATGCTCTCTTGGACCCAGGTCCAGGATGAATCTTACCATTTTGTTCTGAGTGATTTGCAGTTTATCTTTCATTTTTTTTTGTCAACGCAGAGTACCATGAAGAGCAAGCGTAGTCCATATGACATTGTATAAGAGCTAGACATAGGGTCCTGCGAGCCTCAGTAGGTAGACACTGTGCTTGTCTGTAGAGGAACTTCAGTCTGGCATTCGCTTTCTTTACTACACTGTTCCCTATCAATTCTCCTGACAGGCATGGGTCAAAGGGGATTCCCAGATATTTTACTGAGGAAACTGAAGTGATGGAATCTCCATTACACCGGACATTAAAATTATTTACCCTTCTCAGTTTATATTTCGTGCCAAAGAGTATGGCTTCTGTTTTCCCGAGGTGTAACGATAGTTTGTTGTCTACTAACCATTTGCTGCAGGACTCCAGTTCCAGTGTTAATACATCCGCATACAGTAGGAGTTTGCACTTGACACTGATGGGCATATCATTTACATAACACAGGAATAATAAGGGACCCAGAATACTACCTTGGGGAACTCCACATGCTATCGGCAGTGGTTCTGATTCTGTTTTGTTGATTTTGACAATTTGTTTCCTATTGCTAAGATAGGACTTAAACCAGTCTATGGTTTCTTAAATAATATATTGTGGTTGACAGTATCAAAGGCCTTTTGCAAGTCTAAAGTTACCATTCCTATGAGGTTCCCTATCGACATTTCACTTCTCATGTAATCCATCAGATTAATTAAGGAGGTGTCGGTTGCGTAAGAGCTCCTAAAGCCTGATTGGTAACTATGAAGAATGTTGTTGTCACTAAGATACTTAACTACTTAACAGTACACCGCCTCTCTAGAATTTTGGATATTAGTTACACTGAGTATACTAACAGGTATATAGTTGCTGACATCAGACCTACTATTTTTCTTGAAGATAGGAGTAACTCTGGCCTCCTTGAACCCCTCTGGTACTGTATTAGTGGTGATGGACAAATTTATTATGTGAGCAATGGGGATTGCCAGTTCAGAGGCACCATCTTTTAGGAACTTAGACGGGATGTTATCTGGGCCGGTGCTCTTAGTTGGGTTTAACCTGCTTAGTTCTTTTTGCACGAAGTCATGAGATACACTTACTAGTTGACAACTGTTTGGACTTACCCCTTTATTGATATAGCATGTTTTAAACTTATCAGAGTCTGTGTTAAAGGTATTTGATGCAGCTGGTAGCTTACTTACTAGTGTTGATGCGACAGTTGTGTAATATGAATTAAACAATTTGTCACTTTAGTTGTTTCGTGGCATACCTCGTTATCGACATTTAGTACTATGATAGATATATCTACGGGTTTATAGCTATACCCCAACTGTTTTAGTTGTTGCCAGAGCTTTCTAGGGTTATTCTTGTACTCTTCGATTTTTGAGCAATAGTGCCTTGCTTTGCGCCTTTTATAAGCCTCTGCACTCTGTTCCTCACCCTTTGAAATTCATTTAGTGCTGCAATATCCTGTCTGTTTGCCTTAAATCATTTTATCAACTGGTCTTTGAATTTTTTATTATTTAATATCTCAGTAGTCATCCAGTGTTCAGTTCTTCGTTTAATCCTAACCTCTTTAACTGGTGCAATATTATCAAGGATGGCAGTGAACATTGTTTTGAATTTTTCCCAGGCATCATTTACGTCCGTGCAACTTGTTATCACTGACCAGTCACAATTGTGTAGCATATTTACCAGTGTTTCTTTACTGTAGTTTCTAGTTAAACTAATTTTTATTGTCCTGTGTAGGCTTATCCGTTCCCTAGTGATTTTCCTGGTACAGTAAATGATGAAATGATCACTAAGACCTGTGGTAATGACGCCTAACTGATTAATGTTCTCCTAGTATTACTGTCTCGCCATTGTTATCAAGTCCTGACAAGACTCTCGAAAAGTCCTCTGAGAACTGGTCATGGGTGGGAGGGGGGTAACTAGTTCCTACTAAGATGGGTTTGGTCACAGGAAGCAACACTTCAAATCATAGAATCTTCAGTTTGTTGTCATTTAAATCAGGTCTTGGATTATAGGCTAAGTCGTTCCTTACGTAGGCACATACCCCATCATCTTTTCTATTCTTATCTAAGCGTTTTATATTGGAACCTTCTATTTTGATCTCGTCATCAGTCACCGTATCATCCAACCATGATTCCGAGATGGATATAACTGCCGCTCTAGTTCTGTTAGCTAGAATCCTAATCTCTGCCAATTTTGGAAGAAGTGAGCTGCTGATGGTGGCAAGCTCCAGCTTTGGCACCTACCCTGCTCTAAAAGGGCTGGGCATGGTGTGCTTCCTCCAGGGAAAAAAGAACGAACGAAAGAAAGACTCACAGGTAATAACCCACATGGGGCGAGGGAAAAGGAAAAATGTGAAATCTGTAAAAGTATATATGTTATACGTATATGTAAAAGTTGGTTGAGAGAATAATATTAATGCTTGGATTCAAACTGAAAGAAACATTTAAAATAGTCACATACTTGTAATTTACAGCTTTTATAATTTTATCCAATGTGTTTGAGGAAGTATATTAATATTAAGAAATTTCGTTTCCATGACTTTTGTCAAAGTTGTGGTGGAGCATCTGAGGGCATCAATATCTTGGTGTGAAAGGCAATATTTACGTAAGTAACCCATGATATGTTTACCGCTTAAGAAAATTGAGACTCATTAGTTAATCCACTCACGTATGTGTGGTATAGATGGCGCAGATTTTGACAGCGTAGTAAATGTTCTAATATTTTTTCAAAGGGTATAGCTGGATAAATTTGAAATAGTAATGTTAGTGTCAATCACTGATGAAATGTTAAAAACATTTTTGAACCAACGTTGTATAAATATATTCATGAGGTACAGGTGCAGAGGCGATTAGTTCAATGTCTTCTCTCTGATATTTTTAATATTTTCAACCACAGAATCTCCACTACTGAAAGTTACCGTGACTTTACAACACAATTTATAGGTCAATATATAGTGACTACTAACACATAAGTGTGACTATACACTAAATAAGTTAAGTCAGCGATAACATATACTCTCACTGTTGAAAGTTAATATTACTACATAGTACACAGGTCAGAGGTCAACATACATACATGCATATATAAATATATATATATATATATATATATATATATATATATATATA
>WNWK01020540.1:0-35633 GCA_009830355.1 Cherax destructor | reverse complement strand
GTATACGGTGTACTCACCTAATTGTACTCACCTATGGGTTGCAGGGGTCGAGACTCAGTTCCTGGCCCCGCCTTCGCTGTCCGCTACTGGGTCTCTGCTCTCCCTGCTCCATGAGCTCTATCATACCCGCCTTAAAACTATGTATGGTTCCTGCCTCCACTATATCTTTCTCTAGACTATTCCACTTCCTGACTACTATGTGGCTGAAGAAATGCTTCCTAACATCCCTTTGACTCATCTGAGTCTTCAGCTTCCAGTTGTGTCCCCTTGTTTCTGTGTTCCTCTCTGGAACATCCTGTCCCCGTGTACCTTGTCGATTTCCCGCAGTATTTTGTATGTCGTTATCATGTCTCATCTGACCCTTCTTTCCTCCAGTGTTGTTAGTCCTATTTCCTCAACCTTTCTTCATAGGACAGACCCTGAGTTGTGGAACTAGCCTTGTCGCAAACCTTGCATTTTCTCTAGTTTCTTTACGTGCTTGACCAGGTGTGGGTTCCAGACTGGTGCTGCATATTCTAGTATGGGCCTGACATACACGGTGTACAGTGTCTTGAACGATTCCTTGTTTAGGTAACGGAACGCTAATCTTAGGTTTGCTAGTCGCCCATATGCTGCCGCAGTTATCTGGTTGATGTGTGCCTCCGGAGACGTACTTGGCGTTATACTCACCCCAAGGTCTTTCTTCTTGCCGAGGTTTGTAGCCCTTGTCCACCTAGCCTGTACTCTGTCAGCGGTCTTCTTTGTCCTTCTCCAATCTTCATGACTTTGCATTTGGTGGGATTGAATTCGAGAAGCCAGTTGCTAGACCAGATGTCAAGCTTGTCCAGGTCTGTTTGAAGTCCTGCTTGGTCCTCTTCCGATGTGATTCTCTTCATTAATTTCACATCATCTGCGAACAGAGACACTTCTGCGTCTATCCCATCCGTCATGTCGCTTTACATATACCAAGAATAACACTGGTCCTAGGACTGACCCCTGCGGTACGCCGCTCGTCACAGGCGCCCACTGTGATACCTCATCACGCACCATGACCCGTTGTTGCCTCCTGTGAGGTATTCCCTGATCCATTCCAGTGCCCTTCCTGTTATACATGCTTGTTCTTCCAACTTCTTTACTAATCTCATGTGAGAACTGTGTCGAAGGCCTTCCTGCAGTCCAGGAAAATGCAGTCAACCCACCCTTCTCTATCTTGCCTTACCTCTGTTACTTTATCATAGAACTCTAGGAGGTTTGTTACACAGGATTTGCCTTCCCGGGAAACCGTGCTGTCTGGTGTTTATTATCCTGTTCAGCTCGAGGTGCTCCACCATTCTTTTCCTGATGATTTTCTCCAGGACTTGCTACACTATACATGTAAGTGACACCGGTCTATAGTTTAGTGCCTCTTTTCTGTCCCCTTTTTAAAGATGGGGACTACATTGGCCTTCTTCCATACCTCAGGTATCTGCCCATTTTCAAGGGATGGTTGAATATTATAGTAAGTGGCACACTTAGTACCTCAGCTCCTTCCCGAAGAACCCACGGGGGGATATTGTCCGGACCCATCGCCTTTGAGGTATCAAGGTCACTGAGTAACTGCTTCACCTCCTCCTCAGTTGTGTGTATGCCTCTAGCACTTGATACATCCCTTGTTGGTGATGCACCCCATCCTGTCTACCCAGCTGCCTTCCTTCCTCCACTGTGAATACTTCCTTAAACCTCAAGTTGAGCTCCTCACATACCTCTTGATCATTGCTTGTGAGTTCCCCATCTTCTCTCCTCAGCCTTATCACCTGGTCTTTAACTGTTGTTTTCCTTCTGAGTGACTGTACATGAGCTTCGGGTCGGACTTAACTTTCGATGCTATGTCGTTTTGCACTGTTTCTGGGCCTCCATCCGTACCTGTTCATACTCGTTTCTAGCTCTTCTACTACTCTCTTTGTTTACTTGGGTTCTTTGCCTTCTGTACCTTTTCCATTCTCTGACACTCTGAGTCTTTGCCTCCCTGCACCTTTGGGTAAACCAGGGCTCTTTCTGGCCTTCCCGTTTAATCTTTTTCCTCTGGGTATAAACCGTTCCTCTGCCTCCTTGCACTTTGACCCTACGTATTCCATCATTTCATTTATTGTCTGTCCATCCATTTCCTTTCCCACTGAACCTCCTGCAGGAAATTCCTCATGCCTGTGTAGTTTCCTCTTTAAAATCTGGTTTGTCTCTTTCGGTACCGTTTCCCTCTCCACCGTAGCTCTACAATGTACTCAAAGCTCAGCACCATATGGTCACTGGCTCCCAGGGGCTCTCGTGTGTTATGTCTTCAATATCTGAGCTGTTCAGGGTGAATACAAGGTCCAGTCTTGCTGGTTCATCTTCTCTCTCACTCTGGTCGTGTCCCTGACATGTTGGTGCATCAGGTTTTCCAGTACCGCATCCATCATTTTGGGCTCTCCAAGTTTCTGGACCCCCATGTGGTTCTTGGTTCTCCCAGTCGATCTCCTGTGGTTGAAATCGCCCATGACCAGTAGCTTCGCTCTGCTCATGTGCGCTTTCTTGCTACCTCCGCCAGAGTGTCCACCATCGCTCTGTTGTTCTCATCATATTCCTCACCTGGCCTCCTGCAGTTCTGTGGTGGGTTATACATCACTGCAATGATTATCTTGTGTTCCCCAGACTGGATGGTACCTACTATGTAGTCCCTTTCTCTACACACCTCCATTCCTTCCATTTCCTCAAATTTCCAACGGTTCTACAGCAGTGCGACCCCTCCTCCCCCCCGGCTCCTTCTATCTTTCCTCAGGATCTGATATCCCTGTGGGAAGATTGCATCTGATACTGTCTCCTTTAGTTTGGTTTCTGTGACAGCTATGATGTCTGGGGACACTTCACCTATTCTTTCATTCCACTCTTCATACTTGTTCGTAATTCCGTCCGCGTTTGTGTACCAAACCTTCAACCTTGTTTCCAAACGTGTCCCTGGGGAGATCTTGGTGGGTTGAGGGGGTGTGGGTGGGGTGCCCATAGGGGGTTGCAGCATGGGGGGGGATTGTTGGTTGGGGTATGGGTTGGTGGGTGGAGTTTGTGGGGGGTGGGGGTAGCTGTGATGGTGGGTTTTGGGTTGCTGGGGGGCAGTGGGACTGATGAGTGTGTGTGGTGTTAAAGGGTATGGTTGGCGTGGGGGTTTTGTGATTTTAGGTCCACCGTGGGTACTTCCAGTGTGTGTGTGTTGTCCTGTTTGGGCTTGGTGTCCTCCGTGTCTCTGTCTCCTCTCTCCTCTCTTCGCCTTCTTATCTGCTTCGTGTGTGTACTCACCTAATTCACCTAATTGTGGTTGCAGGGGTCGAGCTCAGCTCCTGGCCCCGCCTCTTCGCTGTCCGCTACTGGGTCTCTGCTCTCCCTGCTCCATGAGCTCTATCATACCTCGTCTTAAAACTATGTATGGTTCCTGCCTCCACTATATCTTTCTCTAGACTATTCCACTTCCTGACTACTCTGTGGCTGAAGAAATGCTTCCTAACATCCCTTTGACTCATCTGAGTCTTCAGCTTCCAGTTGTGTCCCTTGTTTCTGTGTTCCCTCTCTGGAACATCCTGTCCCTGTCTACCTTGTCGATTCCCGCAGTATTTTGTATGTCATTATCATGTCTCCTCTGACCCTTCTTTCCTCCAGTGTTGTTAGTCATATTTCCTCAACCTTTCTTCATAGGACAGACCCCTGAGTTGTGGAACTAGCCTTGTCGCAAACCTTGCACTTTCTCTAGTTTCTTTACGTGCTTGACCAGTGTGGGTTCCAGACTGGTACTGCATATTCTAGTATGGGCCTGACGTACACGGTGTACAGTGTCTTGAACGATTCCTTGTTTAGGTAACGGAACGCTAATCTTAGGTTTGCAGTCGCCCATACTGCCGCAGTTATCTGGTTGATGTGTGCCTCCGGAGACGTATTGGCGTTATACTCACCCAAGGTCTTTCTCCTTTGCCGAGGTTTGTAGCCCTTGTCCACCTAGCCTGTACTCTGTCAGCGGTCTTCTTTGTCCTTCTCCAATCTTCATGACTTTGCATTTGGTGGGATTGAATTCGAGAAGCCAGTTGCTAGACCAGATGTCAAGCTTGTCCAGGTCTGTTTGAAGTCCTGCTTGGTCCTCTTCCGATGTGATTCTCTTCATTAATTTCACATCATCTGCGAACAGAGACACTTCTGAGTCTATCCCATCCGTCATGTCGTTTACATATACCAAGAATAACACTGGTCCTAGGACTGACCCCTGCGGTACGCCGCTCGTCACAGGCGCCCACTGTGATACCTCATCACGCACCATGACCCGTTGTTGCCTCCCTGTGAGGTATTCCCTGATCCATTCCAGTGCCCTTCCTGTTATACATGCTTGTTCTTCCAACTTCTTTACTAATCTCATGTGAGGAACTGTGTCGAAGGCCTTCCTGCAGTCCAGGAAAATGCAGTCAACCCACCCTTCTCTATCTTGCCTTACCTCTGTTACTTTATCATAGAACTCTAGGAGGTTTGTTACACAGGATTTGCCTTCCCGGAATCCGTGCTGTCTGGTGTTTATTATCCTGTTCAGCTCGAGGTGCTCCACCATTCTTTTCCTGATGATTTTCTCCAGGACTTTGCACACTATACATGTAAGTGACACCGGTCTATAGTTTAGTGCCTCTTTTCTGTCCCCTTTTTTAAAGATGGGGACTACATTGGCCTTCTTCCATACCTCAGGTATCTGCCCATTTTCAAGGGATGTGTTGAATATTATAGTAAGTGGCACACTTAGTACCTCAGCTCCTTCCCGAAGAACCCACGGGGAGATATTGTCCGGACCCATCGCCTTTGAGGTATCAAGGTCACTGAGTAACTGCTTCACCTCCTCCTCAGTTGTGTGTATGCCCTCTAGCACTTGATACATCCCTTGTTGGTGATGCACCCCATCCTGTCTACCCAGCTGCCTTCCTTCCTCCACTGTGAATACTTCCTTAAACCTCAAGTTGAGCTCCTCACATACCTCTTGATCATTGCTTGTGAGTTCCCCATCTTCTCTCCTCAGCCTTATCACCTGGTCTTTAACTGTTGTTTTCCTTCTGATGTGACTGTACATGAGCTTCGGGTCGGACTTAACTTTCGATGCTATGTCGTTCGTACTGTTTCTGGGCCTCCTCCGTACCTGTTCATACTGTTTCTAGCTCTTCTACTACTCTCTTTGTTTACTTGGGTTCTTTGCCTTCTGTACCTTTTCCATTCTCTGACACTCTGAGTCTTTGCCTCCCTGCACCTTTGGGTAAACCAGGGCTCTTTCTGGCCTTCCCGTTTAATCTTTTTCCTCTGGGTATAAACCGTTCCTCTGCCTCCTTGCACTTTGACCCTACGTATTCCATCATTTCATTTATTGTCTGTCCATCCATTTCCCTTTCCCACTGAACCTCCTGCAGGAAATTCCTCATGCCTGTGTAGTTTCCTCTTTAAAATCTGGTTTGTCTCTTTCGGTACCGTTTTCCTCTCCACCTGTAGCTCTACAATGTACTCAAAGCTCAGCACCATATGGTCACTGGCTCCCAGGGGCTCTCGTGTGTTATGTCTTCAATATCTGAGCTGTTCAGGGTGAATACAAGGTCCAGTCTTGCTGGTTCATCTTCTCCTCTCACTCTGGTCGTGTCCCTGACATGTTGGTGCATCAGGTTTTCCAGTACCGCATCCATCATCTTGGCTCTCCAAGTTTCTGGACCCCATGTGGTTCTTGGTTCTCCCAGTCGATCTCCCTGTGGTTGAAATCGCCCATGACCAGTAGCTTCGCTCTGCTCATGTGCGCTTTTCTTGCTACCTCCGCCAGAGTGTCCACCATCGCTCTGTTGTTCTCATCATATTCCTCACCTGGCCTCCTGCAGTTCTGTGGTGGGTTATACATCACTGCAATGATTATCTTGTGTTCCCAGACTGGATGGTACCTACTATGTAGTCCTTTCTCTACAACCTCCATTCCTTCCATTTCCTCAAATTTCCAACGGTTCCTTACAAGCAGTGCGACCCTCCTCCCCCGGCTCCTTCTATCTTTCCTCAGGATCTGATATCCCTGTGGGAAGATTGCATCTGATACTGTCTCCTTTAGTTTGGTTTCTGTGACAGCTATGATGTCTGGGGACACTTCACCTATTCTTTCATTCCACTCTTCATACTTGTTCGTAATTCCGTCCGCGTTTGTGTACCAAACCTTCAACCTTGTTTCCAATACTGTGTCCCTGGGGAGATCTTGGTGGGTTGAGGGGGGTGTGGGTGGGGTGCCCATAGGGGGTTGCAGCATGGGTGGGGGATTGTATGGTTGGGTATGGGTTGGTGGGGTGGAGTTTGTGGTGGGGTGGGGGTAGCTGTGATGGTGGGTTTTGGGTTGCTGGGGTGGGGGCAGTGGGACTGATGAGTGTGTGTGGTGTTAAAGGGTATGGTTGGCGTGGGGGTTTTGTGATTTTAGGTCCACCGTGGGTACTTCCAGTGTGTGTGTTTGTCCTGTTTGGGCTTGGTGTCCTCCGTGTCTTGCTGTCTCCTCTCTCTCCTCTCTTCGCCTTCTTATCTGCTTCGTGTGTGTACTCACCTAATTCACCTAATTGTGGTTGCAGGGGTCGAGTCTCAGCTCCTGGCCCCGCCTCTTCGCTGTCCGCTACTGGGTCTCTGCTCTCCCTGCTCCATGAGCTCTATCATACCTCGTCTTAAAACTATGTATGGTTCCTGCCTCCACTATATCTTTCTCTAGACTATTCCACTTCCTGACTACTCTGTGGCTGAAGAAATGCTTCCTAACATCCCTTTGACTCATCTGAGTCTTCAGCTTCCAGTTGTGTCCCCTTGTTTCTGTGTTCCCTCTCTGGAACATCCTGTCCCTGTCTACCTTGTCGATTCCCCGCAGTATTTTGTATGTCATTATCATGTCTCCTCTGACCCTTCTTTCCTCCAGTGTTGTTAGTCATATTTCCTCAACCTTTCTTCATAGGACAGACCCCTGAGTTGTGGAACTAGCCTTGTCGCAAACCTTGCACTTTCTCTAGTTTCTTTACGTGCTTGACCAGGTGTGGGTTCCAGACTGGTGCTGCATATTCTAGTATGGGCCTGACGTACACGGTGTACAGTGTCTTGAACGATTCCTTGTTTAGGTAATGGAACGCTAATCTTAGGTTTGCCAGTCGCCCATATGCTGCCGAGTTATCTGGTTGATGTGTGCCTCCGGAGACGTCTTGGCGTTATCTCACCCCAAGGTCTTTCTCCTTTGCCGAGGTTTGTAGCCCTTGTCCACCTAGCCTGTACTCTGTCAGCGGTCTTCTTTGTCCTTCTCCGATCTTCATGACTTTGCATTTGGTGGGATTGAATTCGAGAAGCCAATTGCTAGACCAGATGTCAAGCTTGTCCAGGTCTGCTTGAAGTCCTGCTTGGTCCTCTTCCGATGTGATTCTCCTCATTAATTTCACATCATCTGCGAACAGAGACACTTCTGAGTCTATCCCATCCGTCATGTCATTTACATATACCAAGAATAACACTGGTCCTAGGACTGACCCCTGCGGTACGCCGCTCGTCACAGGCGCCCACTGTGATACCTCATCACGCACCATGACCCGTTGTTGCCTCCCTGTGAGGTATTCCCTGATCCATTCCAGTGCCCTTCCTGTTATACATGCTTGTTCTTCCAACTTCTTTACTAATCTCATGTGAGGAACTGTGTCGAAGGCCTTCCTGCAGTCCAGGAAAATGCAATCAACCCACCCTTCTCTCTCTTGCCTTACCTCTGTTACTTTATCATAGAACTCTAGGAGGTTTGTTACACAGGATTTGCCTTCCCGGAATCCATGCTGTCTGGTGTTTATTATCCTGTTCAGCTCGAGGTGCTCCACCATTCTTTTCCTGATGATTTTCTCCAGGACTTTGCACACTATACATGTAAGTGACACCGGTCTATAGTTTAGTGCCTCTTTTTTTTTTTTTTTTTTTTTTTTTGTGTGTGTGTGTGTGTATGTGTGTGTGTGTGTGTGTGTGTGTGTGTGTGTGTGTGTATGTGTGTGTGTGTACTCACCTAGTTGTACTCACCTACTTGTGGTTGCAGAGGTCGATTCACAGCTCCTGGCCCCGCCTCTTCACTGGCCGCTACTCGGTCACTCTACCCGCTCCATGAGCTTTATCATACCTCTCCTTAAAGCTATGTATGGATCCTGCCTCCACTACATCATTTCCCAGACTATTCCACTTCCTGACAACTCTGTGACTGAAGAAATACTTCCTAACATCCCTGTGGTTCATTTGAGTCTTCATCTTCCAACTGTGTCCCCTTGTTGCTGTGTCCCATCTCTGGAACATTCTGTTTCTGTCCACCTTGTCGATTCCTCTCAGTATTTTATATGTCGTTATCATATGCTCTCTATCTCTCCTGTCTTCCAGTGTCGTCAGGTCGATTTCCCGTAACCTCTCCTCGTAGGACATACCCCTTAGCTCCGAGACCAGTCTTGTTGCAAACCTTTGCACTTTCTCTAGTTTACTTACATGCCTAACGTACACAGTGTACAGGGTCCTGAATGACTCCTTATTTGGTTGATGTGCGCCTCAGGAGATGTGCCCGGTGTTATACTCACCCCAAGATGTGTGTGTGTGTACTCACCTAGTTGTGGTTGCAGGGGTCGAGTCGTTGCTCTTGGCCCCGCCTCTTCACTGGCCGCTACTGGGTCACTCTCCCTGCGCCATGAGCTTTATCATACCTCTTCTTAAAGCTATGAATGGATCCTGCCTCCACTACATCGGTTCCCAAACTATTCCACTTCCTGACCACTCTGTGACTGAAGAAATACTTCCTAACATCCCTGTGATTCATCTGAGTCTTCAACTTCCAACTGTGGCCCCTTGTTGCTGTGTCCCATCTCTGGAACATTCTGTCTCTGTCAACCTTGTCGATTCCTCTCAGTATTTTATAAGTGTGTGTGTGTGTGTGTGTGTGTGTGTGTGTGTGTGTGTGTGTGTGTGTGTGTGTGTGTGCGCACGTACATAGTTTTGTGCGTGTATATATGATGGTGAATCCGCAGGTCGTGTTTACGGAAATGCGCAAATGAGTGTAAAATAAGTGTGTAAGTAAGTTTACTTAGGCACAGGTACACTTGAAGACAGTTACACAAATTATCATACATAGTCACATATGTGTAAATTACCCAGGATAACTCAAAAAAAGTCAAACAAACTGACTTTTTCCATTATGCGCGGCGCTTGTAACTGCTCGTCTTGCAAATACATAAGATATATAATCAAATAAAAATATGAAGTTTAACACTTATTACAGTTCTCGTGGAGGTGGACAAACACTAACACACGAACATTCATCCACACACAATAAAACATTCACAAACACACTTAAGCTACTGATTAACTAAAAAAAATATTTAAAATAGAGGAATCGTATAACATAAATAAAACTCCCAAATTTCCACTGAATGGCCTCACCTTGGTGGGGGAACTGGACGGTAGCCTGGCTGCGTCTAGCTGGTGTACGGTCGTGGCTGTCTTGGTGGGTGGAATTACTGGACGCAGTTTTCTGTGTGTCACCTCCAGTAATTCCACCCACCTGGACAGTCTCTACCGTAGACCAGCTAGATAAGGCCTCGTTCTCATCTAGCTAGATCACTGGGGGTGGCTGAGCTGACTTCGGGATATATAACCTGGGGAAGGCTGAGAATGGAAGATATCCTAAGGAAAGTGAGGAAGGGGAGACATCCGGGGGCCCACGGATGGATTCCTGGACACATGGACCTGGGAAAGGCAAGGATACCCTGGAGAAGTGGGAAAGGGAGAATATCTGAAGGCGGACAGATGGACTCCTGGACACATGGGCCTGGGCGAGACGAGGATGCTGGTTGTGGAGGCAGACCTTGGGGAAGTGGTGAAGGGATAATATCTGAGGGGACACAGATGGACTCCTAGACACATACACCTGAGGAAATCTTCAAAAACACAGTAAATGGATGGGTGGACCTTAAAGACGAACCACTGGCCTCCACGTGGCAAGGTCTGGTAACTCAGAAATAACTCTGAGGCTGACAGTGGTCGCAAATATTAATAATGATTTACGTTAAAAGCAGTAAAAAGGAAAAGTATTTTTGGCTCGACCTGATTTGTCAGTATAATAAAACATACTTTTACTACCATCTAAACCATTTTAAGATTTTTTTTTTACATATAATGGAATCTGTATCATCTCAGATGCTTGGCAGTGTCCTTAAAGTAAACACGTGTCTGTGCTCTCCTCTGTGTTTCTAATTATTGTTAATTTTTCTAGTGTTTTCTTTCCACTTGTCATAGTAAAGCAGGTTTGAATTCTTTCCCCGTAAGTCACATATGTCCTTTAAAACAACTACAAGGTGACCACAGAATGACTGGAGGTAGTTGACCTAAGATAACACTATGATTGTCATCCAAGATGACAATAATGTAATAAAGATTTAAACTGAACATAAAAACAAAACAAACTCACTGGATGGTTTAAGAAAAATGTGAAAGACTTATGAGTAACTATACAAGGAAGTTATGAGGGACCCTTGAGTAAAAATGTAGGAAGTTTGTGTTTACCCATCAATTACTTGATCTAAGACAAAGTTTTCTTAACCCAGCAATTAACTAAATAACTAATTTAGAAATTCAAGCTGAATGAAAAACTTTTTTGACTTTATATTCACATGCAATGTCGATCTGGTAAAGAACATGTACTGAATACGTTAATAAGGGTTAAAACATTTAATAAACCAGTTTATCAGAAAGAGAACATGTACTAAATAGAACACACATAAAACTCTAAATGTTGTTCACACCTGTATAGACACATGTGAGTCCTGCTTCACTTAATGTGGATGGTTGGTAGTGAGTTGTAGTGATGGTTGTTAGTGAGTTGTGGTGATGGTTGTTAGTGAGTTGTGGTGATGGTTGGTAGTGAGTTGTGGTGATAGTTGGGTGAGCTGTGATGGATGGTTGGTAGTGAGTTGTAGTGATGGTTGGTAGCGAGTTGTGGTGATGGTTGTTAGTGAGTTGTGGTGATGGTTGGTAGTGAGTTGTGGTGATGTTTTTTAGTGAGTTGTGGTGATGGTTGGTAGCGAGTTGTAATGATGGTTGTTAGTGAGTTGTGGTGATGGTTGGTAGTGAGTTGTGGTGATGGTTGTTAGTGAGTTGTGGTGAGTTGTGATGGATGGTTGGTAGTGAGTTGTGGTGATGGTTGGTAACGAGTTGTGGTGATGGTTGTTAGTGAGTTGTGGTGATGGTTGGGGTGAGCTGTGATGGATGGTTGGTAGTGAGTTGTGGTGATGGTTGGTAGTGAGTTGTGGTGATGGTTGTTAGTGAGTTGTGGTGATGGTTGTTAGTGAGTTGTGGTGATGGTTGTTAGTAAGTTGTGATGATGGTTGTTAGTGAGTTGTGGTGATGGTTGGGGTGAGCTGTGATGGATGGTTGGCAGTGAGTTGTGGTGATGGTTGTTAGTGAGTTGTGGTGATGGTTGTTAGTGAGTTGTGATGATAGTTGTTAGTGAGTTGTGGTGATGGTTGGAAGTCAGCTGTGGTGATGGTTGGTAGTGAGTTGTTGTGATGGTTGTTAGTGAGTTGTGGCGATGGTTGTTAGTGAGTTGTGGTGATGGTTGTTAGTAAGTTGTGATGATGGTTGTTAGTGAGTTGTGGTGATGGTTGGGGTGAACTGTGATTGATGGTTGGCAGTGAGTTGGGGTGATGGTTGTTAGTGAGTTGTGGTGATGGTTGTTAGGGAGTTGTGGTGATGGTTGTTAGTGAGTTGGGGTGATGGTTGGTAGTGAGTTGTGATGAAGTTTGGTTTATAATGAGTTGAGGTGATGGTCATTTGTGGTTATTGATAATCACTTGTGGTTACAGATGGTAGATGGTGAGTTGGGATGATGGATGGCTGACAACTTTAGGTAATGGATGGCTGATGGTGAATTACGGTGATGGATGATTTATAATGAGTTGAGGTAATGGATGGTTATAGAGAGATGTGGTAAGAGACAGTTAATGATAAGTTGTACAGATGAATGCTTGATAATGAGTTGTGGAGATTAATGGTTGAAGATGAGCCGAAATTTTGAGAGTTAATGGTGGTTAAATAGTAATGGATAGTTAATAAACTGTTTCTTTCTTTGTCTCAATGATTAAATTATGATAGAAAAAAAGATTTTGTGACGAATTGTGTTTGTCAGCTCAGGTGTGTTGCCTAAGATGTTGTCTTCTTCCATTGTGTTGCCTGAGTTGTTGTCTTCTTCCATCGTGTTGCCTAAGATGTTGTCTTTTTCCATTGTGTTGCCTGAGTTGTTGTCTTCTTCCATCGTGTTGCCTAAGATGTTGTCTTCTTCCACTGTGTTGCCTAAGATGTTGTCTTCTTCCATTGTGTTGCCTGAGTTGTTGTCTTCTTCCATCGTGTTGCCTAAGATGTTGTCTTCTTCCATTGTGTTGCCTAAGATCTTGTCTTCTTCCATTGTGTTGCCTAAGCTGTAGTATTCTTCCAGTGTGTTGCCTAAGCTGTAGTCTTATTCCATTGTGTTGGCTAAGAGGTTGTCTTCTTCCTTTGTGTTGCCTAAGATGTCTTCTTCCATTGAGTTGCCTATGATGTTGTCTTCTTCCATTGTGTTGCCTAAGATGTTGTCTTCTTCCACTGTGTTGCCTAAGATGTTGTCTTCTTCCATTGTGTTGCCTAAGATGTTGTCTTCTTCCATTGTGTTGCCTAAGATGTTGTCTTCTTCCACTGTGTTGCCTAAGATGTTGTCTTCTTCCATTGTGTTGCCTAAGATGTTGTCTTCTTCCATTGTGTTGCCTAAGATGTTGTCTTCTTCCATTGTGTTGCCTAAGATCTTGTCTTCTTCCATTGTGTTGCCTAAGCTGTAGTATTCTTCCATTGTGTTGCCTAAGCTGTAGTCTTCTTCCATTGTGTTGCCTAAGATGTTGTCTTCTTCCACTGTGTTGCCTAAGATGTTGTCTACTTCCACTGTGTTGCCTAAGATGTTGTCTTCTTCCATTGTGTTGCCTAAGATGTTGTCTTCTTCCATTGTGTTGCCTAAGATGTTGTCTTCTTCCTTTGTGTTGCCTAAGATGTCTTCTTCCATTGAGTTGCCTATGATGTTGTCTTCTTCCATTGTGTTGCCTAAGATGTTGTCTTCTTCCACTGTGTTGCCTAAGATGTTGTCTTCTTCCATTGTGTTGCCTAAGATGTTGTCTTCTTCCATTGTGTTGCCTAAGATGTTGTCTTCTTCATTTGTGTTGCCTAAGATGTCTTCTTCCATTGAGTTGCCTAAGATGTTGTCTTCTTCCATTGTGTTGCCTAAGATGTTTGTCTTCTTCCACTGTGTTGCCTAAGATGTTTTCTTCCATTGTGTTGCCTAAGATGTTGTCTTCTTCCATTGTGTTGTGTCTTGAGTTTGATGTGACCTACATCATTATATCCCATACCAGGTCATCCTTATATCCCATACCAAATCATCCTAATATCCCATACCAGATCATCCTTATATCCCATACCAGGTCATCCTTATATCCAATACCAGATCATCCTTATATCCCATACCAGGTCATCCTTATATCCCATACCAGGTCATCCTCATATCCCATACCAGGTCATCCTTATATCCCATACCAGGTCATCCATATATCCGATGCCAGGTTATTCTTATATCCCATACCAGGTCATCCTCATATCCTATACCAGGTCATCCTTATTTTAGTTTAATAATATATCACTGGAAGCTTCAAGAAAGTGTTACCAACTAAATAATCAGTATGTTATTAGTTATCCATAAATGGAGGTTTACTACTTTTTATTCTATGAACATTCGGGGTATAAGTGATGCTAACATTTAAACATCGCAGTACAACACAATAATTTGATAATATTGGCTAACATTCAGGACACGACAGCAGAACGTAGAGTCTTAGTAAGACAGAGACGCACTGACCAGTGTGTAGCAGCCACTTGTTGAATTATTGTTTTCAAGGTACTAAATAATCCCACCACCTGCTGCCATTTTTCATCCCATAACGTTTATGTTTCATGTTTGTGGTGGTGAAAGTTTTATTATAATCCTGAAGACGTTTGGTAGATGAAAATGTCAGAATGCAGAAAAACTTGATAATTTTTTTAATAATGATTTCTAGCCAAAGTTTATCTTAGATAGGTTAATTCATGGTAGTGTCTTCTTTACCTTATCCACAAGTGTCTCAAACTGGTCACTTTTCACACCTTTCACAATGGATGTCTTGAAAATCCCCCCCAAAAAAAACATTCTCCATCAGAAAATTCCTGAACTCCCAAACATTGAAAAAGTCTGAATTTTTTACCTACAAGTTTTCGATTTTATTTTGAAAAGTCAAACATAATTTTAAAAACTGTAAGGGAGAGTGTATATATTATATGACTGGGTGCAAATTTTTATACATGGGTATGTGTGTGTGTGTGTGTGTGTGTGTGTGTGTGTGTCATATATATACTGCATCATGTAGTTATACTTGTCATGTATGTCAGGGCAACCAGTTCTTATTTTCAAATACGGCCTTGGGCTGGCGCCTGAGCAGGCAGTCGACATCCTGGCTTGGTCGACACATGTGTCGTTAGACGACTTACATTACTCTTCCATTAAGCCAGAATCAACCACCGTGAAGTATTATTTCACACCTGTCACTCAAAATACCCACTACCAGACCTCCATGACAAATATGCCGGCAGTTAGATGTTTGTGGACATCTATGATCATATATACTTAGAAAATCTTGGAGGAACTAGTCCCAAATTTGTACACGGAAATCACTCCCTATGAAAGCAACACCCTCGGCAGGCGGTACAACATCCCCAGTGAAAAGCAGAGTCGCCATGAGACTGTTCAGCCTCCCAACATACATAAGTGGGATTACCAATAGACCCCTGACGGTCTTCAAGAGGGAGCTGGACAGACATCTAAGACAGTACTTCACTACCTGTGTGTGTGTGTACTCACCTAGTTCACCTAGTTGTGGTTGCAGGGGTCGAATCATAGCTCCTGGTCCCACCTCTTTACTGGCCGCTACTGGGTCACTCTCCCTGCGCCATGAGCTTTATCATACCTCTTCTTAAAGCTATGTATGGAGCCTGCCTCCACTACATCACTTACTAAACTATTCCACTTGTGTGTGTGTGTGTGTGTGAGTGTACGTGTGTGTGTGTGTGTGTGTTGCAGGGGTCGAGACTCAGCTCCTGGCCCCGCCTCTTCGTTGTCCGCTACTGGGTCTCTGCTCTCCCTGCTCCATGAGCTTTATCATACCTTGTCTTAAAACTATGTATGGTTCTCGCCTCCACTATATCGTTCGCTAGACTATTCCACTTCCTAACTACTCTATGGCTGAAGAAATGCTTCCTAACATCCCTTTGACTCATCTGAGTCTTCAGCTTCCAGTTGTGCCCCCTTGTTTCTGTGTTCCCTCTCTGGAACATCCTGTCACTATCTACCTTGTCGATTCCCCGCAGTATTTTGTATGTCGTTATCATGTCTTCTCTAACCCTTCTGTCCTCCAGTGTTGTTAGTCCTATTTCCCTCAACCTTTCCTCATAGGGCAGTCCCCTGAGTTGTGGAACTAGCCTTGTCGCAAACCTTTGTACTTTCTCTAATTTCCTGACGTGCTTGACCAGGTGTGGTTCCAGACTGGTGCTGCATACTCTAGTATGGGCCTGACGTACACGGTGTACAGTGTCTTGAACGATTCCTTGTTAATTAAGATAACGGAACGCTAATCTTAGGTTTGCCAGTCGCCCATATGCTGCCGCGGTTATCTGGTTGATATGTGTTTCCGGAGACGTGCTTGTCGTTATACTCACCACAAGGTGTTTCTCCTTTGATGAGGTTTGTAGCCTTTCTCCACCTAGCCTGTACTCTGTCAGCGGTCTTCTTTGCCCTTCTCCGATCTTCATGACTTTGCATTTGGTGAGGTTAAATTCGAGAAGCCAGTTGCTAGACCAGATGTCAAGCTTGTCCAGGTCTCTTTGAAGTCCTGCTTGGTCTTCATCTGATGTGATTCTCCTCATTAATTTCACATTATCTGCGAACAGACACTTCTGAGTCTATCCCGTCGGTCATGTCATTCACATATGCCAAGAATAGCACTGGTCCTAGGACTGACCCCTGCGGTACACCGCTCGTCACCGGCGCCCACTGTGATACCTCATCACGCACCATGACCCGTTGTTGCCTCCCTGTGAGGTATTCCCTGATCCATTCCAGTGCCCTTCCTGTTATACACGCTTGGTCTTCCAACTTCTTTACTAGTCTCATATGAGGAACTTTATCGAAGGCCTTCCTGCATTCCAGGAAAATGCAATCAACCCACCCTTCTCTCTCTTGCCTTACCTCTGTTACTTTATCATAGAACTCCAGGAGGTTTGTTACACAGGATTTGCCTTCCCTGAATCCGTGCTGCCTGGCGTCGATTATCCTGTTCTGCTCCAGATGCTCAACTATTCTTTTCCTGATGATTTTCTCCAAGACTTTGCACACTATACACGTAAGTGATACCGGTCTATAGTTTAGTGCCTCTTTTCTGTCTCCTTTTTTAAAGATGGGAACTACATTGGCCTTTTTCCATATCTCAAGTAGCTGCCCAGTTTCAAGGGATGTGTTGAATATTATGGTAAGTGGCACACTCAGAACCTCAGCTCCTTCCCGAAGGACCCACGGGGAGATATTGTCCGGATCCATCGCCTTTGAGGTATCAAGGTCACTGAGTAACTGCTTCACCTCCCCCTCAGTTGTGTGTATGCCCTCCAGCACTTGATACATCCCTTGTTGGTGACGCACCCCGTCCTGTCCACCCAGCTGCCTTTCTGCCTCCACTGTGAATACTTCCTTAAACCTCGAGTTGAGCTCCTCACATACCTCTTGATCATTACTTGTGAGTTCCCCATCTTCTCTCCTGGTCCATCAGTTTCGTGTCAGACTTGACTTTCGATGCTATGTCATTTTCGTACTGTTTCTGGGCCTCCCTCCATACCTTTGCATACTCGTTTCTAGCTCTTCGATTAATCTCTTTGTTTACTTGGGTTCTTTGCCTTCTGTACCTTTTCCATTCTCTGACACTCTGAGTCTTCGCCTCCCTGCACCTTTGGGTAAACCAGGGGCTCTTTCTGGTCTTCCCATTTAATCTTTTTCCTTTGGGTATAAACCGTTCCTCTGCCTCCTTGCACTTTGTCGCTACCATGACTGTCCTTCCATTTCCCTTTCTCACAGAACCTCCTGCAGGAAATTCCTCATACCCGTGTAGTCCCCTCTTTTAAAGTCTGGTTTGTCTCTTTCAGCACCATATGGTCACTGGCTCTCATGTGTTATGTCCTCGATATCTGAGCTGTTCAGGGTGAATACAAGGTCCAGCCTTGCTGGTTCGTCATCTCCTCTCTCTCTGGTCGTGTCCCTGACATGTTGGTGCATCAGGTTTTCCAATACCACGTCCATCATCTTGGCTCTCCAAGTTTCTGGACCCCCACGTGGTTCTTGGTTCTCCCAGTCGATCTCCCTGTGGTTGAAATCGCCCATGACCAGTAACTTCGCTCTGCTCATGTGCGCTTTTCTTGCTACCTCTGCCAGGGTGTCCACCATTGCTCTATTGTTCTCGTCATATTCCACTCCTGGCCTCCTGCAGTTTTGTGGAGGGTTATACATCACTGCAATGACTATCTTGTGCTCCCCAGACTGGATGGTACCTACTATAAAGTCCCTTTTCTCTACACACCTCCATTCCTTCCATTTCCTCGAATCTCCAATGGTTCCTTACGAGCAGTGCGACCCCTCCTCCCCCCCTGCTCCTATCTTTCCTCAGGATCTGATATCCCTGTGGGAAGATTGCGTCTGTTATTGCCTCATTTAGTTTAGTTTCTGTGACAGCTATGATGTCTGGGGACATCTCACCTATTCTTTCGTTCCACTCTTCATACTTATTCGTGATTCCATCCGCATTTGTGTACCAAACTTTCAACCTCGTTTCCAATACTGTGGCCCTGGGGGGGATCATTGTGGGTTGGGGGATGTGGGAAGGGTTCTCATAGGGGGTTGCCGCATGGGGTGTATGGTTGAGTGTGGGTTGGTGGGATGGGGTTTGTGATAGGGTGGGGTAGTTGTGATGGTGGGTTTTGGGTTGCTGGGGTGGGGACAGGGGGAATGATGTGTGTGTGATGTTAAAATATATGGTTGCAGTTGGGTTGCTGTGATTTGAGGCCCTCCGTGAGTGCTTCCGGCGGTGGGTGTGTTTGTCCTTCTGCTTGGGCCTGGTGCCCTCTGTACCTCGCTGTCTCCTCTCTCTCCTCTTTTTGCTTTCGTATCCTCTCCTTTAGGGCCTCCCTTTCTTCCTGCATTCTGTCCCGATCTAGATATACATCCTGGTACTCCTGAGTCGCCCTCAGCCGTGCTTTCTCTTGCAGGATCATTGTTCGAGCTGATTCTGCATTGAACATTACTTTGAGGGGCCGATTTCTTCCCCTTGTGTACCATCCGATTCTCCAAAATTTTGTCACCTGGGACATGTCTCCCCCTGTTGCTAGCATGATACCTTTAATCCTTTCTTTCTCCTCCTGTTTTCTTCGACTTCCTTAAGGCCGTAGATAAAGATCGACTTCTCCCTTTCCTCCTCCCATTGTGTCTCCCTTTGCATCATCAGAGATGCATTTGCATCTTCCGGTTCTGCCATGGTTGTATCCCCTGTGTTCCTCTGTGTGTCCGGCCTACTCATTTGCCCTTGTCCGCTGCAGTATATTGTTGGGGTCTCTGCGTTTAGTGTGTCTGCTGCTTTGTCTACCCTCTCATGTGATGTTACTGCGCCCTCGTGCATTGTTTCTGTGGTACCCTTCTTGTCCCTGGCCGTTTTTTCTACATCCCTCTCGTGTGGTGTTAGTATCCTACTCATCTTGTCTCGGGCCCCACGTGTGTCTGACAGTGCCTGTGTGTGTGTGTGTGTGTACTCACCTAGTTGTGGTTGCAGATGTCGAGTCATAGCTCCTGGCCCTGCCTCTTCACTGGCCGCTACTGGGTCACGCTCCCTGCTCCATGAGCTTTATCATACCTCTCCTTAAAGCTATGTATGGAAACAGCCTCCACTACATCGCTTCCCAAGCTATTCCACTTCCAGACCACTCTATGACTGAAGAAATACTCCTAACATCCCTGTGATTCATTTGAGTCTTCAACTTCCAACTGTGTCCCCTTGTTGCTGTGTCCCATCTCTGGAACATTCTGTCTCTGTCCACCTTGTCTATTCCTCTCAGTATCTTATATGTCGTTATCATGTCCCCCCTATCTCTCCTGTCCTCCAGTGTCGTCAGGTCGATTTCCCTTAACCTCTCCTCGTAGGACATACCCTTTAGCTCCGGGACTAGTCTTGTTGCAAACCTTTGCACTTTCTCTAGCTTCTTTACGTGCTTGGCTAGATGTGGGTTCCAAACTGGTGCTGCATACTCCAGCATGGGCCTAACGTACACAGTGTACAGAGTCCTCAACGATTCTTTATTAAGATGTCGGAATGCTGTTCTTAGGTTAGCTAGGCGCCCATATGCTGCAGCAGTTATTTGGTTGATGTGCGCCTCAGGAGACGTGCCTAGTGTTATACTCACCCCAAGATCTTTTTCCTTGCTTGAGGTTTGCAGTCTCTGGCCCCCTAGACTGTACTCCGTCTGCGGTATTCTTTGCCCTTCCCCAATCTTCATGACTTTGCACTTGGTGGGGTTGAACTCCAGGAGCCAATTGCTGGACCAGGCTTGCAGCCTGTCCAGATCCCTTTGTAGTTCTGCCTGGTCCTCGTCCGATTGAATTCTTCTTATCAACTTCACATCATCTGCAAACAGGGACACTTCGGAGTCTATTCCTTCCGTCATGTCGTTCACAAATACCAGAAACAGCACCGGTCCTAGGATTGACCCCTGTGGAACCCCACTCGTCACCGGCGCCCACTCAAACACCTCGACACGTACCATGACTGGCTGCTGTCTTCCTGACAGGTATTCCCTGATCCATTGTAGTGCCTTCCCTGTTATCCCTACCTGGTCCTCCAGCTTCTTCACTAATCTCTTGTGTGGAACTGTGTCAAATGACTTCTTACAGTCCAGGAATATGCAATCTACCCACCCCTCTCTCTCTTGTCTTACTGCTGTCACCCTGTCGTAGAACTCCAGTAGGTTTGTGACACAGGATTTCCCGTCCCTGTGTGTGTGTGTGTGTGTGTGTACTCACCTATTTGTACTCACCTATTTGTGGTTGCAGGGGTCGAGTCATAGCTTCTGGCCCCGCCTCTTCACTGATTGCTACTAGGTCCTCTCTCGCCCTGCTCCATGAGCTTTAACAAACCTCGTCTTAAAACTATGTATGGTTCCTGCCTCCACTACGTCGCTTTCTAGGCTATTCCACTTCCTGACAACTCTATGACTGAAGAAATACTTCCTAACATCCCTTTGACTCATAGGAGTCTTCAACTTCCAATTGTGACCCCTTGTTTCTGTGTCCCCTCTCTGGAACATCTTGTCTCTGTCCACCTTATCTATTCCTAGCAGTATTTTATATGTCGTTATCATGTCTCCCATAACCCTCCTGTCCTCTAGTGTCGTCAGGCCGATTTCCCTTAACCTTTCTTCGTAGGACAATCCCCTTAGTCTTGTTGCAAACCTTTGCACTTTCTCTAATTTCTTCACGTGCTTGACCAGGTGTGGGTTCCAAACTGGTGCTGCATACTCCAGTATGAGCGTGACGTATATGGTGTACAGAGTCTTGAATGATTCCTTAGTGAGGTATTGGAACGCTATTCTTAGGTTTGCCAGCCACCCGTATGCTGCAGCAGTTATCTGATTGATGTGTGCCTCAGGAGATGTGCTCGGTATTATACTCACCCAAGATCTTTTCCTTGAGTGAGGTTTGCAGTCTTTGGCCACCTAGACTATACTCTGTCTGCGGTCTTCTTTGCCCTTCCCTGATCTTCATGACTTTACATTTGGCAGGGTTAAATTCAAAAAGCCAGTTACTGGACCAGGCTTGTAGCCTGTCCAGGTCTCTTTGTAGTCCTGCCTGATCCTCGACTGATTTAATTCTTCTCATTAACTTCACATCATCTGCAAACAGGGACACTTCTGAGTCTATCCCTTCCGTTATGTCATTCACATATACCAAAAACAGTATAGGTCCTAGGACTGACCCTTGTGGAACCCCACTCGTCACAGGTGCCTACTCTGACACCTCGTCACGTACCATGACTCGTTGTTGCATCCCTGTCAGATATTCTCTGATCCATTGCAGTGCCTTTCCTTTTAAGTGTGCCTGATCCTCTAGCTTTTGCATTAACCTCTTGTGAGGAACTGTGTCGAACGCCTTTCTTGCAGTCCAAGAAAATGCAGTCTATCCACCCCTCTCGTGTCTTACTTCTGTTACCTTGTCATAAAACTCCAGTAGGTTTGTGACACAGGATTTTCCTTCCCTGAAACCGTGCTGGTTGTCGTTTATAAGCTTGTGTCTTTCTAGGTGCTCCACCACTCTCCTCCTGATGATCTTCTCCATGACTTTGCATACTATACACATCAGTGACACAGGTCTGTAGTTTAATGCCTCGTGTCTGTCACCTTTCTTAAAAATTGGGACTACATTTGCCATCTTCCACGCCTCAGGTAGTTGCCCAGTTTCAATGGATGTGTTGAAGATTTTTGTTAGTGGCACACACAACATCTCTGCTCCCTCTCTAAGGACCCACGGAGAAATGTTGTCCGGTTCCACCGCTTTCGAGGTATCGAGTTCACATAGCAGCTTCTTCACCTCCTCCTCGGTTGTGTGTATTTCATCCAGCACTTGTTGGTATACCTCCCTATTCTGAATTCCTGGAGTCCTTCCTGTCTCCTCTGTAAATACTTTTTAAATCTCATGTTGAGCTGCTCCTCACATACCTCTTGGTCGTTTCTTGTGAACTCCCCACCTTCCTCAGCCTGATTACCTGGTCCTTGACTGTTGTTTTCCTCCTGATGTGGTTATACAACAGCTTCAGGTCAGACTTGACTTTTGATGCTATATCATTTTCATATTTTCGCTGAGCCTCCCTTCTTACCTGTGCATATTCGTTTCTGGCTCTTCGCTAATCTCTTTATTTTCCTGGGTTCTTTGTCTTCTGTACTTTTTCCATTCTCTATTACACTTAGTTTTTGCCTCCCTACACCTCTGGGTGAACCAAGGACTCGATCTGGTCTTCCCATTACTTCTGTTTTCCTTGGGGACAAACCTCTCCTCTGCCTCTTTGCATATGGTTGTCACATATTCCATCATTTCTTTTACTGGTTTTCCTGCCAGTTCTCTCTCCTACTGAACGTCTTGTAGGAAGTTCCTCATGCCTGTGTAGTCCCCCCTTTTGTAGTTTCGTTTCTCCCTTCCTATTCCTGCTCCACTCTCCACTTGTAGCTCAACTATATAATCAAAACACAGAACCAAATGATCACTAGCTCCAAGTGGCCTTTCATACATGATATCCTCGATGTCCGAACTACTCAAGGTGAATACTAGGTCCAGTCTTGCTGGATCATCCCCACCTCTCTCTCTGGTAGTGTCTCTAACATGTTGATGCATGAGGTTTTCCAGTACCACATCCATCATCTTGGCTCTCCATGATTCAGGACCCCCGTGGGGCTCCAGGTTTTCCCAATCAATCTCCTTGTGATTGAAATCACCCAAAACTAGTAACTTTGCTCTCCCCATGTGGGCTCTTCTGGCTACCTCGGCTAGTGTGTCTACCATTGCTCTCTACCATTGCTCTCGTCGTATTCTTCTCTTGGCCTCCTGCAGTTCTGTGGCGGGTTGTACATTACAGTAATTACCACCTTATGGCCCTCAGACTGAATTGTTCCTACTATGTAGTCCCTTTCGCCCATTCCATCCATTCCTTCCACTTCCTCAAATCCCCACCTGTTCTTAATGAGCAGTGCAACTCCCCTTCCCCCTCTGCTCCCTCTATCTTTCCTGAGGATTTGATATCCGGGTGGAAAGATTGCATCTATTATCATCCTGGTGAGTTTCGTTTCTGTGAGTGCTATTATGTCTGGGGATGTCTCCTTTATTCTTTCATGCCACTCCTCACATTTATTTGTTATATCATCTGCATTTGTATACCAAACCATCAACTTCTTTTGTAAAACCGTAGTCTGGGCGGTATGCTGGGGTTGGGAAAGTGGGAGATCTGATGGGGAACTATGGGTGGTTGGTGTGAAGGTGGAGTTTATAATGAGGTGGGTGGAATCATTGGGTATGGCATGTGTGTTTTGGGTTAGATTGTTTGGTTGCATTGGGGTTGTCCAGGTTGAGGGACATCTGAAGGTGGTTGTATTAGAGCTTCCTCCTGAGTCTGGGTTCTCCTGTCCATTTCTTCTTTTGTCTCTGTACCCTCTCTTTTAGTTTCTGTCTTTCTTCCCGTGTTCTGTCGCGGTCGAGATACACCCTCCAGTACTCTGACATATCCCTTAGTCTTGCTTTCTCCTGCAGGATCCTGTTTCGAGTCAATTCTGCTTTGAAAATCACTTTGACTGCCCGGATTCTTCCTCTTGCAAACCCCCCTATTCTCAGAAAATTTGCCAGCTGGGTCATGGCATCATCTCCTATTGCTTTCATGATGTTTTCAATCGCATTTTTCTCCCCTTGTCTTCTTGCTTCGTAAGTTTTCCCTTCAGCTTCCTGGAGCCCATAAACAAAGATGATCTCTCTCTTTCATTCTCCCACTGCCTATCCCTATGTAACCCGTGATTCGATTTAGTTGCCTCCATTGCAGCTTTCCTTTCTTCAATGTCTTCACTGTCTGTTATCCCTTGGCCCAGTGGCCTGTCGCTTTCCCTTCTTAACTTTCCCTGTGCACTGCTGTGGTCTGTTAGGGCTTCTACGTATTGCTTAGCTCTCCCTTTTACTACACTCCCCTCGATTGTTCCTGATGTGATCCTCTCTTTTTCTCGGGCTCCACGATAGTCTGATAGGGCCTCTGCATACAGTTTCGCTCCGTTCTCTACAGTCCCCTTCTTTGTGACTGAGGTAGCAGTTTCTGATACCATGTCCACATTGCTTTTTAGTTCTTTAGGCTGTTTCAAATTTTTCAGTTCCTCTTCTTATCTCTGTATCTTAGCCTCTGCTGTTGTGACTTGCTTCTCCCATTTCCTGCTTTCTGCAGCTATCCTCTCCTCCATTATCTTGCTTTCTGCAGCTATCCTCTCCTATATTTTCATGCTAAGCTCCTCTAGCTTCCTTCCCCACTCAAGTTCCCTTTTCATGAGCTCTGCTGCCCAATCTTCCTTTGCAGACTCATCCTCCAGTCCCCTAGTTTTCCGTCCTGC
This sequence comes from Cherax destructor, assembly GCA_009830355.1. Classification (NCBI taxonomy): domain Eukaryota; kingdom Metazoa; phylum Arthropoda; class Malacostraca; order Decapoda; family Parastacidae; genus Cherax; species Cherax destructor. The sequence goes on along the minus strand of WNWK01020540.1, from coordinate 11,318 downwards.
TCTCTGGGACCCCATTTTTTATTTTTTATTTTTAAGATGCCACAGAGTGAAAAACTATGTATTTCTGTGTGGTTGTTTTGTGGTGTGATTGCCTGAGTGTTTGTGTGGGGGTGGAGGGAGGGAGAAGAGAAACTGGAAACAGTGGGGAAATGGAAGAGAGGTGGGGAAGGGGAAAGAGGGGGGATTATGAGGAGAGAGTGAAGGAGGGCGAAGCAGAGGTGGAGAGAGAATGGGAGAGGGAGAGGGGGAGGAGGTGGGTGAGAGAGGGGGGTTCAAAGAAGGGAGTAGGGGATAGGTGGGGGGGGAGCAGGGGGAAAGAGTGTGTGTGGGCCTGTGTGTGTGTGTTAGTTTTGTGTGTGTGTGTGTGTTTTGTGTGTGTGTGTGTGTTAGTTTTGTGTGTGTGTGTATATGTGTGTGTGTGCATGTATGTGTGTGTGTGTATGTATGTGTGTGTGTATGGGTTGTGTGAAAAGTAGTGGTGAAATTGTGTGTTATGGTGTATGGGTGTGTATGTGGAGTTTGCGAGTGACACGTTGTCTGCAGTGCTCCTCTACCTGGCCTGACCTGACACACCTGACCTACCAGTTAATGTGTGTGTGTGTGTGTGTGTGTGTGTGTGTGTGTGTGCATGTGTGTGTGTGTGTGTGTGTGTATGTGTGTGTGTGTGTGTGTGTGTGTGTGTGTGTGTGTGTGTGTGTGTGTGTGTGTGTGTGTGTGAACTATATGTGTGTGATTTATTGTGTGAAAAGTAGTGGTGAAATTGTGTTATGGTGTATGAGTGTGTATGTATGTATGTGTGTATGTGGGGTCTGCGAGTAACACGTAGTCTACAGTGCTCCTCTACCTGGCCTGACCTGACACACCTGATCTACCAGTTAATGTATTCTATGATTCACCTGTCTGCTCGCCCTTTTCTACTAGAAATTACCAATTGCTATTTGTTACCGAGTACTTGATATCCTATTCCTTATCTTACTATGAGAGTTGACCGTTCACAAACAGCTTAGCGGTTAGGTAATTGGAACTTACACCCGACACCCCAAAAACCACGCATAGGTGAATACTTGCGATGCGATGCAGCTTGTCCAGCGTGTAGTATCCTGTAGATTGTCCAACTCGATGTGATGTTCTGGCGTATATCCACTTTCGTTTCTTGTTGATATATAATACAACCTATTCACTGTATTTCTTTAACTTGTCACATATTTATTTCACTTTATTATCCAGGGTGACACACGTGGCAACGTCGCCTGGAGCACACTAGGCCCACTCTGACCCCGCCACCAAATATTTATTTCTAGTTCATTTATAAAATTATGTCTCTCCCCACACTTATGTGGCTCAGGGCAACTCGTAAATCGCTTCAAGGGTTGTTCACTACCCTGACACACTTGATAACCCCTGCATTACCCTTGGGTAGCCCTCAAAAACACTTATATTTACAGAGCCCTACAGGGTGTGACTAGCCCACGCGGCGTCCCTACTGTGTGTGTTTGTGTGTCTACTCAACTATATATGTGGTTACAAGAGTTGATTCACAGATCTTAGCATAGCCTCTTTACGGGTGGCTATAATAGACTTGTCACACGTCTTCTTAAAGTTATGAATGGATCCCGCCTCTACCACTTCACTCTCCAGATTGCTCCACTTCCTGACAACTCTAAGGCTGAAGAAATACTTCCTAACATCCCTCAGACTCATCCATGTTTTCAACTTCAACTTGTGCATTCTTGTTCCTATTTCCTATTTCCTGCCTCTTCACTGATCGCTACAAGGTCCTCTCTCTCCCTGCTTCATGAGATTTATCATACCTCGTCTTAAAACTATGTATGGTTCCTGCCTCCACTACATCACATGCCAGACAGTCCACTCTTTCCCAGTGACATGAACCAAGCAAACAGTAAAGCCATTACTATCCAGATCATAAGAAAACAAATTAAGGTTAATTAAGGTTAAAGCAATAAAGAACGTTTTAGGTCGTTTTTTATTATTTTTAAATAATTTACATTTTTTTTAAAATCATAGTAAATGTTCATTAAAATATAATTTCTTTCAATATTTCATATAATTTTATAAATATTTGAAACATTAAAAAACTCAAAAAAAAGTGCTAAAATGCTATTTTATTGTATTTTTCGACGATGTAGAGATTTTTTAACTCTTTTTTGGCAAATCTTAATTTTTAGCTAAAATGCATAAATTTTCACACTTTTAATTAGAATTGCTGCTACAATTTAATTTAACTGGAAAAGTAAGCGAAAATTAAGATTTTTTGAAATCTTATTTATAGGCATATTTAAGCGAAAAAATCCATATTTTTCAGGAAATGATTGAGAAGCCTTGATTCTTCGAAATATGCAATATAATAACGTTTATGTGTTTTAAATATATATTTTTATTGACATTTACTGGTATTTTTTAAAAATATATATTTTTAAAAAATACCAGGAAATGTCAATAAAAATACATAATATTTTTGTATATTTAATATGTTCTAAAAATATATATAAATAATTAAAAAACGATTTTCTGGCAAACCTCAATTTTTAGCTAAAATACTTAAATTATCACACTTTTAATTACAATTGCTGCTCCAATTGAAATTATTTGGAAAAGTAAGCGAAATTTAATATTTTTTTGAGCTAAAAAATTCAAGTTTTTAAGGAAATAATTGAGAGCCTTGATTCACCGAAATATACAATAAAATAAAGTTTTATGTCGTTTATCAAATTTTTAAATATTTTTCATTTTTATTAAAAAACAAAGTAGATGTCCTTTAAAATATGAATTATTTTTGAATATTCAGTATTTTTTAAAACAAATATATAAAGCATTTAAAATCTCAGAAAAATGGGCTAAAATTGTAATCTATTGCATATTTCGAAGATTTGCAGCTGTTTGAACGCTTTTCTGGAGAACATGAATTTTTAGCTAAAATAATCACACTTTTAATTAGAATTGCTACTGCAATATAATTTTTCGGGAAAAGTAAGCAAACTAAATATTTTTCGAAGTAGTTTATAAATACCAGGCATATTTTAGCTAAAAAAATCATTTTTTTTACAAAATGTTTTAATAAGCCTTGAATCCTCGAAATATGCATTAAAATAATTTTGCATTGTTTTTCAATATTTGTTAATAATTTACATATTTTTAAAAATCTCATTAAATATGAAAAAAAATGTATGATTGAATATTAAATATTGTTTGAAAAATATATAAAACATTAAAATTGTATTTTATGGCATATGTCGACGATTTAAAGTATTTTAACACATTTCTTACAAACCTAAATTTTTTAACTAAAATACCGATATTATCACACTTTTAATTAGAATTGCTGCTGTAATTTATTTTTTAGGAAATGTAAAAGAAATAAAAAATATTTTTTTTAAAGAAGCTTACATGTAGGTATATTTTTGCTAAAAAAAAGCCTAGATTTTCAAGAATTTTTTGAGAAAGCATTGAATCATCGAAATATGCATTAAAAATAACGTTTTAAATCGTTTTTTCAATATACAATTATAATTTATATATTTTAAAAAAATTACAGTAAATGTCAATAAAAATACATAATATTTTTGTATATTCAATATTTTTTAAATATATTGTGGACCCTTGGTTTCCGTTCACCTCCAAACTCGAACAATTATGTAAGTGTATTTTTGTAAGTGCTTTTATAAGTGTATTTTTGGGGGTGTGAATTGACTAATCTAATTTACATTTGTCCTTATGGGAGCAAATTCGTTCGTTAACGGCACTTGAACAGCATTCTGGAAAGAATTTTGAACGAAAACCGAGGGTCCACTGTATATATAAAACATTAAAAAACTCAGAAAAATGAGCTAAAATCGTATTTTATTGCATATTTCGACGATTTAGAGCTATTTTAATGCTTTCTGGCAAACCTCAATTTTTAGCTAAAAGGCATAAATTATCACACTTTTAATTAGAATTGCTGCTGTAACTGAATTTAACTGGAAAAATAAACGAAATTTAATATTTTTTGAAGAAGCTTATATACCGGCTTATTTGGGCTAAAAAATTCAAAATTTTCAAGAAATGTTTGAGAGAGCCTTGATTCATCCAAAAATGCAATAAAATAACATTTTATGTCGTTTTTCAATATACATATTTTTTTTTTCAACAAGTCGGCCGTCTCCTACCGAGGCAGGGTGACCCAAAAAGAAAGAAAATCCCCAAAAAGGAAATATATTCATCATCATTCAACACTTTCACCACACTCATACATAATCACTGTCTTTGCAGAGGCGCTCAGATACGACAGCTGAGAATAGCCCCTCCCAGCTGTCACTATCCCAGACCCCTCCTTTAAAGTGCAGGCATTGTACTTCCCATTTCCAGGACTCAAGTCCAACTAAATCAATTAACTGGTTTCCCTGAATCCCTTCACGAAATGTTCCCTGCTCAAACTCCAACAGCTCGTCAGGTCCCAAAAACCATTCGTCTCCATTCACTCCTATCTAACACGCTCACACATGCTTGCTGGAAGTCCAAGCCCCTCGCCCACAAAACCCTCCAACCTTTTCGAGGACGACCCCTACCCCGCCTTCCTTCCCCTACAGATTTATACGCTCTCCAAGTCATTCTACTTTGATCCAATCTCTAAATGACCAAACCACCTCAACAACCCTCTTCAGTTCTTTGACAAATACTTTTAATAACTCCACACCTTCTCCTAATTTCCACACTCCGAATTTTCTGGATAATATTTACACCACACATTGCCCTTAGACAGGACATCTCCACTGCCTCCAGCCTCCTCCTCGCTGCCGCATTTACAACCCATGCTTTACACCCATGTAAGAGTGTTGGTACCACTATACTTTCATACATTCCCTTTGCCTCAATGGATAACGGTTTTTGTCTCCACAGATACCTCAACGCACCACTCACCACTCACCCATCCGCTGACACGTCAACTCACAAATATCTGAAAACATTTACTTCTTTCATAATCCTCTCTCCAATGTGATATCCAATTTTTCTTTATTTAAATCGTTGGTACCCTCATCACCTTACTTTTATCTATGTTCATTTTCAACTTTCTACTTTGACACATCCTCCCAAACTCATCCACTAACCTTGCAACTTTTCTTTAGAATCTCCATAAGCACAGTATCATCAGCAAAATAACTGTGTCAACTCCCATTTTGCATTTAATTCCTATAATTAATCCCACCCTCTCCCCAACACCCTAGCATTTCTTCTTTTACAAACCCATCTATAAATATATTAAACAACTATGGTGACATTACACATCCCTGTCTAAGACTTACTTTTACCGGGAAGTAATCTCCCGCTCTCCTACACACCCTAACCTGATCCTCACTATCCTCATAAAACAATACAACCTTCAGTAACTTACTACTTATTCCATACACTTGCAACATTTGCCACATTGCTCCCTATCCACTCTATCATATGCCTTTTCTAAATCCATAAATGCAATGAAAACTTTCACCTTTTATCTAAATACTGTTCACATATATGCTTCACTGTAAACACTGATCTACACATCCCCTACCCACTCTAAAGCCTCCTTGCTCATCTGCAATCCTACTCTCTGTCTTACCTCTAATTCTTTCAATAATAACAATGCCATACACTCTACCTGGTATACTCAGTAAACTTATTCCCATAATTTTACAATCTCTTTTATCCCCTTTCTTTTATATAAAGGAACTATACAGCTCTCTGCCAATCCCTAGGTACCTTCCCCTTTTTATACATTTATTAAATAAAAATACCAACCACTCCAACACTATATCCCGGCTTTAACATTTCTGTCATGATCCCGTCAGTCTCAGCTGCTTTACCCGCTTCATTCCATGTAATGCCTCACGCACCTCCAAATCACTCACCTCATACTCTTCTTCACTCCTAAATGATGTTATATCCTCCTTGCCAGTGCATGAAATTACTGCCTCCCTTTTTCATCGACATTTAAAAGTTCCTCAAAATATTCCCACCATCTACCCAATACTCCAGCTCCCCATCTACTAACTCCCTACTTTGTTTTTAAATGACAAATCCATTCTCTCCCTAGGCTTTCTTAACTTGTTTATCTCATCCAAATTTTTTTCTTGTTTTAAGCAAAATTTCTTGACAGAGGCTCTCCCACTCTTTCATCTGCTCTCCTTTTGCACACTCTCACCACTCTCTTCACTTTTCTTTTATTCTCCATATACTCTGCTCTTCTATTAACACTTCTGTTTAGAAAAACTCTATAAGCTACCTTTTTCTATTTTATCACACCCTTTACTTCTTCATTCCACCACTCACTCCTCTTTCCTCCTGCACCCACCCTCCTATAGCCACAAACTTCTGTCCCACATTCTAATACTGCATTTTTAAAACTATCCCAACTCTCTTCAACCCCCACTACTCCTACTTGCACTAGCCCACCTTTCTGCCAATAGTTGCTTATATCTCACCCTAACTTCCTCCTCCCTTAGTTTATACACTTTTACCTCTCTCTACTTGATGTTGCCATTTTCTTTTGTCCATCTACCTTTTACTCTAACTGTAGCTACAACTAAATAATGATCCGATATATCCGTGCCCTCTATAAACATGTACATCCTGAAGCCTACCCATCAACCTTTATCCACCAATACATAATCTACTTTCATTACGTGCTATAGCATACCTTTATACTTATTTATCTTCTTTTCATAAAATATGTATTACTTAACCAAACCTCTTTCTACACATAGCTCTATTAACGGTTCCCCATTTACATTTACCCCTGGCACCCAAATTACCTACTACTCCTCCACAACATTTTTACCCACTTTAGCATTAAGATCCACAAGTACTCTCTCATTTGGTTCAAAACTCCCCATGCACTCACTCAACATTTCCCAAAATCTCTCTCCTCTACACTTCTCTCTTCTCCAGGTGCATAAACACTTACTAAACCCACTTTTCACATCCAACCTTTATTTTACTCCAAATAATCCTTGAATTTAAGCATTTATACTCCTCTTTACCTGCCATAACTGATTATTCAACATTATTGTCACTCCTTCTTCAGCTCTAACTCTATTTGAAACTCCTGACCTAATCCCATTTATTTCTCCCAACTGAAACCTCCAACCCACTTAAAGCCAGGACATCCAGCTTCTTTTCATTCATAACATCTACAATCAAAATATTTCTTATCATTCGTATAACATCCATCGACATTCAGACATCCCACTTTCATGGTTTTCTTCTTTTTTTTTTAGTAAATCTATACAGGAAAAGGGGTTACTAGCCCATTATTCCCGCATTTTAGTTGACTTTTACAACACGCATGGCTTACGGAGGAAAGATTCTTATTCCATTTCCCCATGGATATGAAAGGAAAAGAAATAAAAACAATAACTATTAAGATAAAATCAAAGAAAACTCAGATGTGTGTGTATACATAAATGTGTATATGTATATGTGTACATGTTTAGTGTGACCTAAGTGTAAGTAGAAGTAGGAAGACGTTCCTGAAATCTTCAAGTTATGAGACAGAAAAAAAGACATCAGCAATCCTACCATCATGTAATACAAATACAGGCTTTCAATATAAATATATATATATATATATATATATATATATATATATATATATATATATATATATATATATATATATATATATATATATATATATATATATATATATATATATATATATATATATATATATATATTATATAGGAATGCTTTATTAACAGACAGAATACATCAATGGAAAACATGAACATGAATAAAATGGTACAATATATCAAAGATTATGAATCTCCTCCAGCTCCTCCAGCCGGACGCGAGCCAAGTACGCATAGCGTTTCCTCTGGATGGCCACGCTGAGACGCTGGGAAAATGAACGGCTGCCCTGGGTCCCTGGTGGTGTCGATGAGTCCGGAACCCAGTTCTTTGGAACCGTTGATTTTTTCCCCCCCGCTCCCAAGGTCTCGATCCCACCTGGGGCAAATTGATAATGTTGGCTTATGCCCCCGACTTGCCGAAACTTGTACCCCTCTGTGGTCAGCAGCTCCTCCCTGTCGCCCGACACTGTGATGGGGTGTAGGTGTCAGCCAGCGCGACACACAGGATAATCCCAAGCTAAGAGCCGCCATTCTTCCAAGGATAGAGGGATCCGTTTGGGGCGGTTGCTGGGTTGTTGGTATTGTTGGTTTCCAGTGATCGAGGCTCTCTCTCGGCTGGGCATCCAGCTGTAGCAAGGGTTCTCTTTATGATGTCGTTGACCTCATTGTGTCTTTAGCCAACCCTTGGGGGGTTTTAGAACATATTATAAAAATTTATATAGTTTAAAAAAACAGTAAATGTCAATAAAAATACATAATATTTTTTGATATTTAATATATTTTTAAAATATACATAAAACATTAAAAAGCTGAAAGCTGTTTTACTGCTTTTTTGGCAAACCACAATTTTCAGATAAAATAAATTATATTATCACATTTAATTAGAATTGGCCTAATTAAATTTAACTGGAAAATTAAAAGAAATTAAAGATTTATTGAAGAAGCTTATTTATAGGCATATTTAAGCTAAAAAAACATATTTTTCGGGGAAAGATTGAAAAATTTCATTCTTCAAAATTAAATATAATAACTTTTTAGTTTTTTTAATATACTTTTAATAATTTTATATTTTTAAAAATACCAGTAAATGCAATAAAAATACATAATATTTTAGTATTTTTAAATTTTTTTAAAAAAATAAAATCATTAAAAATTTTTTTTGGGGGAAACCTAAATTTTTTGGGGAAATTATTTAAAATTATCACACTTTTTACAATTTGGGTAATTGAAATTAATTAAAAGAAAAAATTTAATTTTTTTTAGATAAAAATCAAGTTTTTAAGGAAATAATTGAGAGCCTTGATTAACAGAAATAACAAAAAATAACGTTTAGTCGACCAAATTTTTTTAAAATTTTCATTTTTTTAAAAAAAAAAGTAGATGCCCTTTTAAAATAGTAAATTTTGAATATTCAGTTTTTTTTTAAAACAAAAAAAAGCTTTTAAAACTCAAAAAAAGGGCCCCAAAATTTTTAACTATCGATTTTTCAAGATTTGCATGTTAACGCTTTTCTGGGGAACATGAAATTTTAAAAAATAATCACATTTTTTAATTGAATTGCAGCTGAAATTTTGAATTTTTCGTAAAAGCAAAAATTTAAATTTTTTTTAAGAGTTTATATCTATAAATTTTAGCTAAAAAAAGTTTTAAGAAATCATTTATTGCCTTCAATCATCGAAAAAGGAAGAAATAATTTTAGGTCTTTTTTTTAAATTTTTTTTTAAAAGCACATTTTTAAAATTAAAAAAGTATTAAATATTTAAAATTAAAAATATGAAAATGCAAAATGGTTTTTTATTTTTTTGACGATTTAGAGCTTTTTGAATTTTTAAACTTAATTTTTTTTAAAAACATATATTTTTTTCAAATTAATTAGAATTGCTGCGAATTTAATTTAGGAAAAAAAAAAAAAATTTAAGTTTTTTTTTAAAAGTTATTTTAGGTATATTTGCTAAAAAAACCAAGTTTTTCAGGGGAAATTATTGAGAAAGTTGATTCTAAGAAATAGCAATATAATAACGTTTTGTCGTTTTCAACATATATTAAAATTTTAATTTTTAAAAATTCTAAATGCCTTAAAAATTATTTTTTTAAAAAGTTTTTTTTAAAAAAATAGCATTAAAAAAGAAAACTAAAAAAACTCACAAGGGCATTTAAGCAGGGAAAATGAATTTAACTAAAAATATAAATAATCACACTTTTAATTGAATTGCTGAAGAATTTAACGAAAAAAAAGTAATTTTTAAATTTTTTTAATTTTTTTATACAGGTTTTTAAAAAAATTAAAAATTTTTTTTGAAAGTTTTTTTATCAAAAACAATAAAAAAACTGTTTAGAGTTTTTTTTAAATTTGTAAATATTTTTTTTTTAAACAAAGAAATGTCCTATAAAATATATTTTTTTTTTTTAATATTTTTTATAAAATATATGTAAAAAAACTAAAAAAATGAAAATGGTATTTTATGATATTTAAATTTGCACTTTTGAACGCTTTTCAAACCTTTTTTAACTAAAATACATAAATTATTACATTTTTTAAATTTAAATTTTCAGAATTTAACTGGGGAAAAAAAAGCAACTAAATTTTTTTCGGGGAAATTTTTATAGTCATATTTTATCAAAAAAATTATTTTTTCAGAAATGTTTGAGAAAGATTGAATCATCAAATATGCTTAAAAAAAATTTTTATGTTTTTTAATATTATTTATAATTTTATATTATAAAAATACCGTAAACAATAAAAATAATAATACTTTTATATTTGACATTTTCAGGCCCCTTTAAAATTTTCGACACTAAGCCCCTTCCAAGGGGTAAAAAATTTTCCTTGAAAATTACAGAGACACTTAGGCACGAAATTAAAAACCACCTATACGGGGAAAGTGCCTTTTAAAACCCGACTCCTGGAATGCAGGGGGAGAGATACATTAAAACACTAAAATCCTAGAGGATTAGAAAATTGACACAAAGGCACCCCCACGAAAAAAAAGACTCGGCGGGGGTGTAAATCCCCCCCGCAAAAGGGGCAAAACGTTTAGAGACAACACAATGGTCAGCCCAAGACTGTTCAACCGCCCCCAAATAAAGGGGGGGGCAAAAACCCCGGGGGTTTTAAGAGGGGATGCAGGCCCAAACGCCCCACCAGCCAGGCCCGGGGGTTTGATTTAGCGGGCCCAGTAAAGGCGGGACAGGTCGTTTAAAGAGGCCTGGGCACAGACCGGGCCCCAGGGGGGGGACCCGAACCCCCTTTCCGGAACTCCAGGTATAGGCGATTTAACAAAAATAAGTTTTTCCGGGGAAAAGAGGAAAACTTTATTCATCGAAAATGAAAAATAACGTTTCAGCGTTTTTAAATTTTTAAATTTTTCAATTTTTTTTTTTTAAAACAAAGTAAATGCCCAAAAAATAAAATTTTATTTTTTAAATTTAATATTTAAAAAATATATATATAATCAATAAAAACTGAAAAATGAAAAGGATTTTAGAATTTCAACAATTTGGAAATGGAAAATTTTTTGGGTCATGCCCCTCAGGGGATGGGTTTAGCCAATCCATAGAGTTTTTCAGAAAAAAATATTAATAACTAAAAAAATTAAATTGGGGAAATGTTTGAATATAAATAGAAACGATTTTTAAAAATTTTTAGAATGATGGCCTACAAACACTCAGGGGATTTCTGATATCTTTTTCAGCTTTTTTTTTTTTGATTTT
>WNWK01020539.1:0-35636 GCA_009830355.1 Cherax destructor | reverse complement strand
GCTAAATAAATTGGCTTGTTGTAATAAGGTTAGGTAGGTTTTCAAAGTTTCTTTTTAAAAATTATAAATTTTACATTAACATAAATAAAAAAAAATATATTTTTAAACCCTTTAAAGGAAAAGAAAGGATTTAATTTTGATATTTTTGCTAATTGACCAGTTTTTTAAATGGACGACTATATATATATATATATATATATATATATATATATATATATATATATATATATATATTTTTTTTTTTTTTTAAAAAGTGGCCCGTCTCCCCCGAGGCGGGGGTGACCCAAAAAAGAAAGAAAACCCCAAAAAAGAAAATACTTTCATCATATTAACACTATCACCACCCCTACATAATCATGTCTTTGCAGAGGATTTTCAGATACGACAGCTGAGTTGCCCCTCCACCCCGTCACTATCTCAGACCCCCCTTTTAAAAGTGACATTGTATTCCCCTTTTCCCAGGACTCAAGTCCAACTAAATCAATTAACTGGTTTCCTAAACCCCTTCACAAAATGTTCCCTGCTCACACCCCAACAGATCGTCATGCCCCCAAAACCCATTCTTTTCCCTTTCCTGCTATCTAACACGCTCACAGTTTGCTGGAAGTCCAAGCCCCGCCCACAAACCTTTTACCCCTTCCCCAAACCATTTCTAGACGACCCACCCGCCTTCCCCCAACGAATCCTTAAGTCTTTCTATTTTGATCCATTTTTTAAATGCCAAACCCCCCCAACCCCTTTTCACCCCTCTGACAAATACTTTTTAGTAACTCCAACCCCTTCCCCCTTCCCACTTTCCCTTTTCCATAATTTTTAACACACTTTCCCCTTGACAGGACATCTCCACCCCCAGCCCCCTCCTTGCCAGCTTTTGAACCCGCCACACCCTATAAAGTGTTGGTACCACTATATTTTGTACTTTCCCTTTTTTTCCCCCATGGATAAGTTTTTTTCCCCAGATCCCCCAAAACCCCCACCCCTTTTTTTTTCCTTAACAACGGGTTAACCCATCCTTCATAAACCCACCGGACTAACCCCAAATATCTGAAAAATTTACTTTTCCAAAATTTTCCCCCAAGTTATAATTTTTTTATTTTGTTTTTACCCCCATCACCTTTTTTATCTATTTTCCCTTTTTAATTTTCCTTTTCACACCTCCCAAACTCGTCCCCCAACCCAACTTTTTTTAGAATTCCATAAGAAGTATCATCACAAAAAATTTTAAAATAACTCCCATTTTGCTTTTAAATTTTCCAAAAATTTTAAACCCCACCCCTCCCCAACACCCAGCATTTATTTTTTACAACCCCATCATAAATATATTAAACAACCATGGTGCCCAAACCCCCTGTTAAGCCCTACTTTTAGGGATTTCCCCTACACACCCTAACCTGAGCCTATACCCATAAAAACCTTTTCCCCCTTCAGTAATTATTACCATTCTACACTTCAACATTTGCACATTGTCCCATCCCCTTATCATATGTCTTTTCAAATCCAAAATGAAATAAAACTTCTACCTTTATCTAAATACTGTTACATATAGGGGTTATGTAACCCCCTATCTACATCCCTCCCCCAAATTCTAAACCCCTTTTGCTCTTTCGCAATCCTACTTGTCTTCCCTCTAATTCTTTCAATAATAACCCTGCCAACATTTATGGTATATTAGAAACTTATTCCCCTATAATTTTTCCCTTCCTTTTATCCTTCCCTTTTAATAAAGGAACATACATGCTTCCAACTTTGTACCTTCCCCTTTCATACATTTATTAAACAAAAAAACAACCCCTCCAGCATTATTTTCCCCTGCTTTTAACGTTTCTGTTGATTCCATCAATTCCAGCTGCTTTACCCTTTCATTCCCACGTAATGCCTCACGCACCTCCCACACTCACATCCTGCTCTTCTTCACTCATAAACGATGTTGTACCTCCCGGCCAGTACATGAAATTACCGCCTCCCTTTTTCATAGACATTTAAAAGTTCTCAAAATATTCCTGCCATCTACCCAATACCTCCATCTCCCCATCTACTAACTCTCCTACTCTGTTTTTAACTGACAAATCCATTCGTTCCTAGGCTTTCTACCTTGTTTATCTCACTCCAAAATTTTTCTTGTTTTCATAAAATTTCTTGACAGAGCCTCTCCCATTCTTTCATCCGCTCTTCTTTTCCATTCTCTCACCACTCTCTTCTACCTTTCTTTACTCTCCATATACTTCTGCTCTTCTATTAACACTTCTGTTTTGTAAAACCTCTCATAAGCTACTTTTTTCTTTTATCACACCTTTACTTCTTCATTCCACCACTCACCCTCTTCCTCCTGCACCCACCCTCCTATAGCCACAAACTTCTGCCCCACATTCTAATACTGAATTTTTAAAACTATCCCAACATCTTCAACCCCTTCCCCCACTACTCCTACTTGCACTAGCCCACCTTTCTGCCAATAATTGCTATATCTCACCCTAACTACCTCCTCCCTTAGTTTATACACTTTACCTCTCTCATACTTGCTGTTACCATTTTCTTTTTGTCCCATCTACCTTTTACTCTAACTGTAGTTACAACCAAATAATGATCCGATATATCCTGAAGCCTACCCATCAACCTTTATCCACCAATACATAATCCAACAAACTACTTTCCTTACGTGCTATATCATACCTTGTATATTTATTTATCCTCTTTTCATAAAATATGTAATACTTATTACCAAACCTCTTTCTACACATAGCCTCAATTAATGGTTCCCATTTACATTTACCCTGGCACCTCAAATTTACCTACTACTCCCTCCACAACATTTTTACCACTTTAGCATTAAGATCCTAACCACAATTACTCTCACTTTTTCAAAACTTCCACACACTCACTCAACATTTCCCAAAATCTCTCTCTCTCACTTCTCTCTTCTCCAGGTGCATAAACACTTACTATAACCTACTTTTCACATCCAACCTTATTTTACTCACATAATCTTGAATTTATACATTTATATTCCTTTTCTTACCTGCCATAACTGATTATTCAACATTATTGCACTCCTTCTTTAGCTCTACTCTATTTGGAAACCCTGATCTAATCACATTTATTTCTCCCCACTGAAACTCTCCTACCCCCTTCAGCTTTGTCTCACTTAAAGCCAGGCTATTTTCATTACACTATGATCAAGTTCACTATAAATGGTTAAGTTTACTTTCGAATACACCAATCATTGCGTCAGGTTCAAAGCGTAAATTTAGGTTTTGCCACTGAAGTTTCTAGTTTATTGCGCAACCTGTCCATCCTGTGGAGGGTAGGGCAAGAACATATGGATCCCAAAAGTGTTTACAGAAAGATTTATATCTACAGTCCACTATCCTGTTGCAAGAAAATTTAGGAAATTTGTTAGTATTCCTGGTATCTTATTTTTGTAATACGATATCTTGACATATCACAGAATATACTATGTCTATATTTTCCATAAATGGACAATTAAGCACATAATGTTCAAAATAGTGACTCACAGGGCTGGCCACATACTTGCATTTGGCTTGATCATCATGTCAGTGTCTGCAAACTGCCAGAAGTACTTGTAATCAAGCCTAAGCCTGGCTACCACATCATTAGTCTGTTTACATTACAGATTGCTCCATAACGTACTTATACCACTATGTTTTCATAGTGGGTTTTAGAGCTATTCAGGCTTAACTTCATTCCTCTAACATTCAATTTCATTGTTTACTTCTCTCCTAATATTATTCCTAATGCTAGATACAGACACCAAAGTTTCTTCTTGGTACTTTTTTGGCTAATGTATCAACTTTATTGAAGGGTAATCTATTCTGTGATGGAATCCGAAATACTTGTGACATTAATTCCCTTTCCTGGAGTTTTGTATCTATACCTGGCTTCTAAGTGAGCATGTTATTAGTCATTATATGAATCAAGAGCCTTCAGTGATGACATAGAATCAACAATAATTAGAGGGTCAAGCTCAGTGTCATAAGTTAACTTTAGTGGAGATAAAAGGTATCATGTACTCTTTACCCAGGTAGATCTGTTTGTGACTTGATAAAGCCAACTGTGTGGGCGAAACGTAATCAATAAAGGATCGCATTATATTTCACTATTTTTTCACAGTGATTGTTCTGCATATTGTGATATCACCTGTTTACTGTGATCTTATTGCATATATATATATATATATATATATATATAGGTAATGCAATTATGCGGTAAACCCATATGTCTGTGTTTCAACACAAGTAGTAGTGGAGAGGGACAAACCTTGACTTCTGGTCGCCACGGTCTCCCTACGACATCATCTGCGAAATAAAAAGATACAATTACCTGGAGTTTACCTGGAGAGAGTTCCAGGGGTCAACGCCCCTGCGGCCCGGTCTGTGACCAGGCCTCATGTTGGATCAGAGCCTGATCAACCAGGCTGTTACTGCTGGCCGCACGCAGTCCAACGTACGAACCACAGCCTGGCTGGTCAGGTACCGACTTTAGGTGCCTGTCCAGTGCCTGCTTGAAGACAGCCAGGGGTTTGTTGGTAATCCCCCTGATGTATGCTGGGAGGCAGTTGAACAATCTTGGGCCCCTGACACTTATTGTGTTGTCTCTCAACGTGCTAGTGGCACCCCTGCTTTTCATTGGGGGGATGTTTCATCGTCTGCCGAGTCTTTTGCTTTCGTAGGGAGTGACACTCGTGTGCAAGTTTGGTACTAATCCCTCGAGAATTTTCCACGTGTATATAATAATGTATCTCTCCCGCCTGCGTTCTAGAGAGTACAGGTTTAGGAACTTCAAGCGTTCCCAGTAATTGAGGTGGTTTATCGCAGTTATGCGTGCCCTGAAGGTTCTCTGTACATTCTCAAGGTCAGCAATTTCACCTGCCTTGAAAGGTGCAGTTAGTGTGCAGCAATATTCCAGCCTAGATAGAACAAGCGATCTGAAAAGTGGTGATTATAATAAGATAATGACAGTATCAGATAGATAGTATTAATATGTAAGATAATGTTAGTGTTAGAATGTAATGATAGTGTAAGATAATGAGAGAGTTAGTGTAAGATAATGAGAGAGTTAGTGTAAGATAATGAGAGAGTGTATGATAATGAGAGTTAGTGTAAGATAATGAGAGTTAGTGTAAGATAATGAGAGAGTAAGATAATAATAGTGATAATGCAAAATAATGATAATGTTAGTGTAAGATAATGATAGTGTTAGTGTAAGATAATGATAGTGTTAGTGTAAGATAATGATAGTGTTAGTGTAAGATAATGATAGTGTTAGTGTAAGATAATGACAGTGTTAGTGAAAACATTATACAAGACAATACATGTATCAAACACAACAATAAATATAAGAGCCGAGGAGGAGGTGGGGAAATTGGGGAGCTGGGGAAAACTAGGAACGAGGGGAAAGAGCTGCAGGTTTCGGTACAATTGCCTCTGAGACTCTAGATTCTGGTGACGGAACAATAATGTTAATGTTGAGTTTATCTGCTGAGAGATCACTTATTATTTATACTCAATAATAATAACATGTTGGTTAAGGTAATTGTGATAACAAGTACATGTACATGGTATACAGGCCTAGCAGACATCAGTGACATAATACTATATAGAAAGTCCCTTGTTATGCTGAGCATTTCGGGGAAATTAGGTCAGTGTCCCAGGATGCGACTCACACCAGTCGACTAACACCCAGGTACCCATTTTACTGATGGGTGAACATAGACAACAGGTGTAAAGAAACACGCCCAATGTTTCTACCCTGGCTGGGAATCGAACCCAGACCCTCGCCGTGTGAAGCGAGAGCTTTAGCCACCAGAGCCCTAATATACCTAAAATAACATCCTACTATTGTCTTAGCCTACTTTAATAATCCGAATATTATTTAAATTATTCCTATGGTATAAATCCCTCAAAATACCACGTCGAATTTACGGTTTTGTTAAGGTTTTTCTACTGGTTTCATTAAGAAGATTAAGGGTACTATACGGTCCTAGACATGTGACAAAAACACAAGACACTTAATATTTACAAGCCGTAGTAGGTGGTTGATTTTGGAGATCCCATAAATTTCTACACTGACAGCGTTACTTTTGCACACACCTAGTAAATATTAACTAGAATAACTCTGTTACTAATCTATTAAGCAATTACATATATCCATGCAAGTTTTATTTGCTTGATATATGCAACACACTATAATAATAATGATAATAATAATAATAATAATAATAATAATAATAATAATAATATCTTATTTCTACAAGTACAAGGTATACAGGCCTAGCTGACATCAGTGACATACTGGACTATACTACAGTGTAGCGTGAGACTTGTATGGTGGACCTTCAAATATCGAGTTAGTGGTGGTGGGAAAAAGGTCACAGACTTACGCTCCGACCGGAAAAAATAAATAGTTTCGTTTTTACCATAACAGAAAACGCCGACGGTAGCTTTCAAGATGAACTAAATAAACTTCTAATTGTATTTTAAGAGGAAGCAACCGTTCTGGCATCATTACCGGTCACATCCTGCTAAGCGGAAAGGTCCTTCACTGAAATCACAGAACGGATGGTGTTCGAACCTAAGGCAGCCAGTTTTATAACTAGCAGCCAAGTGGCAGAACTGGTCTCCTAGTTCTAAGACTGGTTTGCCCTAGGTTCGAGCCCCCTCGGTCAGTCATTTGTTTACAATCGAGTTATTACGATTTCGTGGACCCTTCAGTGGGCTGCGACGTATGAAGACCTATCTCAGCACACTCAGGGAACAAGTTAGTGTAAACAGTGTCACTATAATAAACAGTGGACCAGCATATAATAATAATAATCTTAATTTCTACAAGTACAAGGCTTAGCTGACATCAGTGACATACTACTATATAGAAAGCCGCTTGTTATGCAGAGAATTTCAGGCAAATTAGGCCCCAAGATGCGACCCACACCAGTCGACAAACACCCAGTACTTATTTCACTGATAGATGAACATGGACAGCAGGTGTCTTAAGGAAACCCCTGGACGTCAGTGTGTGAGCTGAGTACACTAGCAATCTAGCTACGGGACACTTGCTTAACAATACACTTGAAAACGGTCTGGACAAAACTAATCGACACTTTCGTCTACACTTTATGTAGCCGGCAAGGGCGAAATATAAAATTTCTAAGTTGATCATAATTGTACAGTAGGTTAATCAACAACAAATGTCTAAATTTCATTAATTTTCACGTACGCAGGAATTGGTTCTATATTTATCTTATGTTAATCCGTTTTTACCCTTTAATACATAATAATTCTAGTTTCATTGTTCACTGGGAGACTGGGAGTGCTATTTTTGTGTCTTTGTTTTCAGACTGTGTACACCATGGAAGATACCTGGAGTATACCTGGAGAGGGTTTCGGGGGTCAGCGCCCCCGCGGCCCCGTCTGAGACCAACCCGAGACAATATATCTATAGAAACCATGACAAGAATTTAATTTGCACCTCTTAGTAGTGCTCATACTAGCGTGCCAGACTGCTGCCACCTACCATAATTCCAGAGCAAGTTCCTCTTATACTAAACGCTGTTTGTCGTAACGTGAACTGGAATTTTTGTATCTTCATCCCAAAAAAGTATTCGGTTCCTAATGCTTATGAACAAACTACATTAAATATGTTTAGAGTATGGCGTGTTATACTCTCGCATGCAGTGTTCAGACATGTCTTCACTAACCTCGCAGGGGACAATATTGACAGAGTGGAATAATCGCTGAGCGGAAAAGGAACACGTCAGAGGGTCAATGGTATTGTTATACAACTGAAGGTTTTCGTGCCTCATCTCCCAAGTATGTCTCGCCAAGCAGTCCAGAAAAAGACGCATAACGTCCATGGATAACTACACCACCTGTTGACTTTAAAACCCAACTGGATATATAGTAAGAATACTAGGAATTACAAGACAGTAATCTCATACTAGCACTCTCAACACAAGATGACAACAATCATCAGAAGATATGAAAGTAGACAGTATTCATTATATGTGCGATACTCATTACCATAATAATATATAATAACGACAAACTGATGAATAAAGACATGTGCAACACCTGGGTATATTTTTTTTTTTTTTACATTTTATTAGTTTCCAATAAATATACATTTATAAGTCATAAACATGCAAAATACATGTTGCAAATTATACAACAGCAATTCTTTGGTTAAACAGTGAAAATATCGAACATTTCAGAAAACTATGCCCTAAAACCCTTACCTCTACCACCAGTGAACTCTTGTCCCCTTTCCCCTATTAAATAAATACAGAGTCCACAAAACATAAACCCAAATAATGAAATACAGTCCACCATAACAAATTCTCTATTCCTAAGGATATACAGTGATACTCATTGACGACTGCAAATAAATTTTACAGTTCACAAAAACAAAATTACATTTTACAGTTCCGAAACGTTCAATAATTACATGGTACAAATTGCGCAACAGCAATTTCCCTTAATAAGCTATGCATATATCAGTAAAACATACCCCTAACCATTTATCTACTATATGTGAACTCCTGTCCCCTTCCCCCTTATGCTTGATACAGAGTCCACAAAAACCATAGACCCAAATAATGCCATACCAAGTTCACAATAACATTAGCTCTAGTTCTAATGCTATGCTGTTAACTGCAAATAAAATGTACAGTGTGCACAGATAACAAATAACAAAACCCCAAGAATGATACATAGTCCACAATAACCGTGACTAGTCCTAATACTATGCAGTGAATACTGCAAATCAAATGTACAGTGTGCAAATGACAAATAACAAAACCCCAAGAATGATACATAGTCCACAATAACTGCAAATAAAATGTACAGTGTGCTCAGATAACAAATAACCACAATAACAGTGACTAGTCCTAATACTATGCAGTGAATACGGCAAATAAAATTTACCGTGTGCACAAAATAATCCTACCACACAATGTTTCTACGACCCTTGTTTCAGTACCATCTCTGTACTAAGCATAGTCCAAAACATTCATACCACTCTCACCAAACCTAACCACTCCATGCCCCCCGGCACCAGAGGATCCGGCCAAACCCCTACAAAACCCCTTACTCCCCGTCCCCTTGCAAACCCCAACCTCACATTCACTCCACCACACACACATCCACTTCCAACACACTATTAATCTAGACAGTCACCCGGTCCCCAACTGTGGTGTCATCCGTCCCCGTCCTCTAATGGCTTAACCCCCTATCTACCTATCTACGTATG
This sequence comes from Cherax destructor, assembly GCA_009830355.1. Taxonomy (NCBI): domain Eukaryota; kingdom Metazoa; phylum Arthropoda; class Malacostraca; order Decapoda; family Parastacidae; genus Cherax; species Cherax destructor. The sequence goes on along the minus strand of WNWK01020539.1, from coordinate 26,375 downwards.
CCTCTCCACCACACCACACCTACCCAATGCTCCACCAGCGCCTCTGTCAAGCCCTTTCATTACCATATCTGTCTCCCAATAAACCCTGCACACTCAATTTCCTGTACCCTCTGAAAAGCTTGAATCCCATCCCTCCCATATATTAAACGATTTCTGCACATTGTGCGATATATACGTCCTGCCACAGCCCCATCCTTTCCCTAACACTCATGTCCCTTAATTTCCACGACATGCACACGAAGTCCACCATACAGTACAGTAATCCCTTTTTATCCCTATGTCTAACCCTCCCAAATCCAAGTAAATAGCCCGTAACAAAGGGATACCCCACCCAAACCCCTTAACACCCCTCCCATCCACCTACGAACCCCATCCAGAGTTTCACAAAATATACTGCATGCAGAGCCGACTCGGCAAGCCACACTTCTGACATTTCCGTCTTTCGCCAATCCCATACGGAATAAATTCTCCCGTGACGCCACTGCCCCATGTAAAAACCGAAACATCAGCTCCCGGTCCTCGCCGGCAACCTCAGATCCCTGAACCCTTCCATATCCCCTTCCAGTCATATACTGATAAACCGCCTTCCTTCCACCGTCTCCTCCCCAGCACCAAACCTCATTATAACTGCAACACTCAACCTTTTGTGGCTCCCGTATAACCAACAAGCACCAGCCAATCTCTGCACTGCCCCAGTTCCCTCTCACCCCACCACTCCCCTACTTCCCGCAGCACCCTTCCACCCCAGCCTCACCTCTCCCCCAACCCTCCCTCCTTACCACACAACGTTTCACATACATACACAACAATCTCCTTTCCAGCCATATTAAACCCAAACCTCCAGAAATTACCCTTTTCCTAACTATCTCCTTCCTGAGCCAATGTCTACCATGTGCCCAAATAAACTTAAATACCCTGCTCTCCAATTCTTTAACATCCCAACTTAATAAAGGAAAATGTTGGCAATATACCATATCTTACTATATATCATGTTATTAACCGCAATGACCTCTGCCGCAACGTTAGCTCTCCGCTCCAACTATTCAACCGCTCCGTCGCACTTTTAACTACATTCCTCGAATTCACCTCTCTGCCCTCATCCCTGTCCTCGTGTAAACAATACCACATATTTTCACCCTGTCCACAATTTTCCACCCATACCTGCACCCAACCGCCCCCACCCAAGCACCTACCTCAACAATATGGATTTAGCTCCATTGACCCTCATGCCAGTTGCACTACAGAAAGACTTTAAGTGTATTCCTATGTTAACCAGTCCCACCTCGTGACACACTAACACCGTCGTGTCATCTACATATCCCACCACATTTCTAATCCTATTATCCCTCCCCCAACCCCTTCCCATCCCCACTAATCTGTAAAACGGATCCTGTAAGCAAGCGAAAAGGATCTCCGACAGGGGACAACCCTGTCGCAGACCCTTTCCATCCTAACCACCCTCCCAACCTACCATTTATTTGCACCCTCACACTTGCCCCTGCATATAACGCCCTAACCCAATCCAGCACTTCCAATCCAAACCCCTGCCTTTCCATTATTCCAAACATACTCTCACGCTCCACACTATCATATGCTCCTTCCAATCAGTGCAAGTATTCCTCCTCGTCCTCTCTATCTATGAAATCTTTAATACGTTCATATCCCTCCCCACACCCCTTCCCGGTATCCCCCTGTTCTTCCTCAATCACCCCCCTATCACCCTTTTAATCTATTACCTAAAATTTTAGCATATATTTTATAATCCGTATTCATAAGGACTAAAGGTCTATAATTCTCTAATGTTTCCTTCCTTCCCTTCCTCACTAATACCATTACCCCCATACCCATGTCCCTCCCCATTACACCTGTCCTTTTCATACCATTCATCACACCTACCATACAATCCTTTATAATGTCCCAATTCTCCTTATAAAATTCATTTGCCAAACCATCCATACCTGGAGCCTTGCCCTACTTAATCCTTCCACTGCCTCCACACCTCCCTCTCACTAATCATGCCCTCCAATCCCTCCTGATCTTCCCTAGTCAACCTCTCCCTAATCTTTCCCAATAAAATGCTCCTTCCTCTATACCCCCCCCACTGCTCATGTGCCTTGTAAACCACTTATCAACATACACGTTCATTCCTTCCGTGGAATTTATTCTCATACCCTTCACATAATTCCCCATGTTTTCATCCACTTCCAGATACTCCAATGACATTCTATCCTGTCTCTGTTTACACTTCCCAAAACATATTGTGAGGGTCTATCCCCACAACACATCATCCATTCCGGCTTTCATTCTACATGCCCCAAACCTCTCATTCTGCAAGGTCTTCAACCTATCTTTCAACACCTTAATTTCCTCTGTCATTCTATGTCCTCCCGCATATAACAGTCTTTCAAGAGCCCTCAATGTAATTTTGTAAACCATATCTCCAACCCGCTTCTTCCCTTCCCAACCTCTGATAGTAGCTTGGATGCCAGGCTTCCCAGTACTTACCCACCAATCCACCAATGCCCCCTCCCTACTCCCCATCCAAAACCCACCCCACCAATCCCTAAATTCCCCCCTTTTATCATCACCCTTTAATAACTGAACATTTAATTTCCAAAACCCTATACCATTTTGCAACCCCTTCCCACCCACCTCCACCAACACTCCCTGTGATCCGTGAAACCCACATCCAAATATTGCACCCCCACTACCACGCTACCTGTTACATAAATCCTGTCTAGTCGAGCCGCATACCCTCTTCTAACAAACGTAGGCTCACCCGCCCCTCCCACCCCAATCACGTCTTTCAAACCTACCTCCTAAGTACGCCCTTAAGGCTGCAAGTACACAACCTCCTCCGCGCTCTACATCCCTCTCTCTAATTACACAATTAAATCCTCCAACAATCGTTACATTTGGCAAATCCGACATGCATAAATCATGTAATCCCAAACAAAATCCACCTTTACCTTCCTTGCCGCCTCCGCTGGCATATACACTCCTAAAAACATACCCTAACTCCACTCCACTCCCATCTACTCTAACCAGCCTACCCCCACACTCCTCCCATCGCAAAGGTTTGAAAGGGCTTGACACCGCCACTGCTACCGCCACTCCCCTTTAATCTACTGGATGAACTTGCAAACACTTTGTATCCATTCAAAAGTAATTCCCACCACACTTATAATTGTGTTCCTGTATAAAAGCAACTGTCACACCATACCTTCGCAACGTACACTCCACCCAAGCCCTCTTAATTTCATCCTCAACCCATTTACATTAAGTGTTAAACACTTGAAAACTATGTCAAGGGTTTGCCCCTAGGCCTCTGTGGAAGTTGTACCCTGACTTCCCTTTACTCATTTTACCCGTTTGCTTCCTCCCTTAAAAGAACCCTCTCTAGTACCAAACCTAGATCTTTTAGCAACTTCCACCGAAGCCTTTTACAGATCCTCTGCGCCGGTGTCAGCACATCCTCACTGCCTGATGAATTGCCAGACCTTTTACGTGTCCTCTTTATGTCTTCCACACTACTTGCATCCTCGGTCTGATGGACCTCCACCTGTACATCCTCCATAATTAAGTGTTGGTCCACTGGACTGGCACTCCACACTTTCCAAGACATTTACTGCATCTATCAAACCATCATTAGTGCTTACACTGGCAAAGGGTCGTCCAATATTTCATTTAATATTTGTTCCAGTGGTACCTCCTCTGCCGGACTCTCATGGTGATCACAGTCAACCACTGGTATAACAGATTCCTGTGTTAGGTCTGACAAACCACCTCAGAACCCTCCACAATCTCACTCCAGAGTTTCGTCTGCTTCTCCCGTTGCGTCTCCTCCTTCCGTTCCCTCTCTGCTCCTGCACTTTCACTACTCGTTGCTCTGGCACTTGTCTGGGTCCCGTCCTCCTCATGCAGTCAGCCGCCACATGATCGTAGGCGCCACACAGGCGACACGTCCTGCGCTGTCCCATGTAGGTCACGTACACTTGGGTCCTGAAGTCTGGTATAACAACGTAGGACGGTATGGGGTGCTTCAATGTCATTTTCAACGAGTACGACCCCTCAGGGAGGCCCATCAGTGGTCCCTCGCTCCACTTTCCAGGTGTTGCTGCGTGTATCGTACCATACGCACTGAAGACCGTACTGATATCCGTCGGGTCCGCTTCAAATGGAACGTTCTTCAAACGTACCCAAGTGTACGTACGTGAAACGTCCTTCAATCGTACCTGAAGTCCAGTGTGCACCGTGTATACATGATCCTGGTGTCGATCTACGAGTCGGTCATAAACTTCTGCCGTCAGTAGCTTCACAAATACTCTATTCATCCCATTCAGGGCAACGCCATACAAATCTCCTATGTCAAGACCATACACATCTCGTAATATCGTCGGTAAGACAGTCCCGGCCGTTGCAGGGTTTAGAACGCCAGTCACAAGGTCAACACAGACAGTATTCAAACGTCTCCTCCCTGCTGTCGCCATGTTGCTTTGGAAAACCAAAGTGCTGTAACGCGTCGCCAGGGGTCAGGTCAGAACACCACACACCCTCGCACCACCAGAGCTGGGCTGCGACTGAAGGGTATATTTATTGTGTAGTTGTTGCTGATGTTTGGACCAGCAACTCAACCGTGGGAGACGAAGAGTGACTGTAACACAGCAAGACAACAGGAAATATAGGCCTAACAGCTACAGCCTAGAAGAAACCAGTGATTATAATAATAATAATAATAATAATAATAATAATAATAATAATAATAAATCTTTATTTCTACAAGTACATGTACAATAAAGGATGAAACAATAAGGGATCAGGTACTAAATTAATAATAATAATAATCTTTATTTCTACAAGTACATGTACAATAAGGAATCAGGTACTTAATTTAAGCTCGGGAAGTGAGGCAAGTTTGCTTATACAGAGGATCAAACAAATGCCTTGATAAAAACCTGTGAAACTAAAGCGTGAGGAGAGATACCTGGTGACGAGGTACCTCACCAGGTCTTTGTTTACATCACACAGAGAGAAGTGCTCCCTCAGGGTCATTACCTCGCCCAGTTTTGTCACAATTGCATCACCAGCTGGTTGACTCACCTCACTCACTATCTGTCTCACCTCTAAACTGCTTGATGCTGAGTCACTCACTCATCATCCAGGTTGTTACTCACTCATAGTTCTCTCTGATGGTTATTCGTTCATCCCTGTGATTCCTCATGTTATTTATTGATGAGTGTGATTGATATTATAAAGAAATTCTTGAGATTGATATTATACAATAATCCTGGTGATTGATATTCGTTAATTCTTGTTGTTATTCATTCATCCAAATTTGTTATATATTTTTCTGCCTCTACAATCATTTATAGTTTATGATGTTTCTACAATCACACAATCAGTGGTAGTTTATGTTGCTTCTACAATCACAAAATGAGTTGTAGTTTATGTTGCTTCTACAATCACACAATCGGTTGTAGTTTTTGTTGCTTTTACAAACACACAATCAATCTCAGTTTAAAAATATTCTTCCTACAATCAGTTTTAGTTTAAATAATATTGCCTTTACAATCACACAATCAGTCTCACTTTAAATAATATTGTTCCTACAATCACACAGCCAGTCTCAGTTTAAATAATATTGCTTCTAAAATCATACAATCAGTTAAGACATACTACTTCTACAATCACACACTGAGTTAAGCAATCCTGCTTCTACAATCATACAATTATTTATAGTTTCATTAATATTACTTTCATAATCATTAAATCAGTTATTTTTAATAAATATTGCTTCAACAATCATACAATCACTCGTAGTTTAAATATTGGCTTCTACAATCGTCTAAGCTATAATGTTCCTACAGTCATACAGTCAGTTATAGTTTAAGTAACATTGTTTCTACAATCAGTCGTAGTTTAAATATTACTCCTACAATCATACAGTCAGTTATAGCTTAAGTAATATTGCTTTTACAATCAGTTGTTCAAGTAATATTTCTACTACAATCATACAATAAGTCGTAGTTTAAATATTGCTTCTACATTCATATAAATGCTTGTTTAAGTAACATTGTTTCTACAGTAATACAATCAGTTATAGTTTAAATAATATTGTTTATACACTCATACAATCAGTTATAATTAAGAAATATTGTTTCTACAATCATACAGTCATAGTTTAATTAATATTGCTTCTACAATCATAGAGTTTATGTCTCATTACCACCTTCACCATCTATGTCTCATCTTCACCTTCACCACTTATGTCTCATTACCACCTTCATCATCTATGTCTCATTATCACCTTCATCATCTATGTCTCATTATCACCTTCACCATTAATGTCTCATCATCACCTTCACCATCAATGTCTCATCATCACCTTCACAATCTATGTCTCATCATCACCTTCACAATCTATGTCTCATCATCACCTTCACCATCAATGTCTCATCATCGCCTTCACCATCAATGTCTCATCATCAATGTCTCATCATCAATGTCTCATCATTACCTTCACCATCAATGTCTCATCATCACCTTCACCATCTATATCTCATCATCACCTTCACCATCAATGTCTCATCATCACCTTCACCATCAATGTCTCATCAATACCTTCACCCTCAATGTCTCATCATCACCTTCACCATCAATGTCTCATCATCACCTTCACCATCAATGTCTCATCATCAATGTCTCATCATCACCTTCACCATCAATGTCTCATCATCACCTTCACCATCTATATCTCATCATCACCTTCACCATCAATGTCTCATCATCACCTTCACCATCAATGTCTCATCAATACCTTCACCCTCAATGTCTCATCATCACCTTCACCATCAATATCTCATCATCACCTTCACCATCAATATCTCATCAATACCTTCACCCTCAATGTCTCATCATCATCTTCACCATCTATGTCTCGTTATCACCTTCAGTGTCCATGTCTTATTATCATTATTACCATCTGTTTAGTTATTACCATCAACATCTATGTCCCATTATAACCATCACCATCTGTGTATTATCACCATCTGTGTCTTATTATTACCATCTATGTTTCCTCATCACCCTCACCATCTATGTCTCATTATAACCATCACCATATATGTATCATTATAACCATCACCATATATGTATCATTATAACCATCACCATCTATGTCTCATTATAACTATCACCATATGTCTCATTATCACTTTCATCTTCTATGTCTCATTGTCACCCTCACCATCTATGTCTGATTATCACCCTCACCATCTATGTCTCACTCGACTTGCTTAGTGGGTTACGCCTGTGTCTCCTGCTTGACCTCTGACCCCCATGGAGTTGAACCGGGGGTCACGTGACCTTCTCACGGCATCGGGGTAGAGTTGTGACCAACCATCATACAACCTACGTACTTACGTGTCTTATAGTGCATGATTATTGTTGTTAAGTTCAATATTGTTATTAAGTCAGAGGGAATACTTTTCACTGCCTCTGAACCGAGTCAATGTTCACAACTTCGTTGCACTTACATCCTTTCTGCCATATTTTTATTTGTCCTGTAATTGTTTTACATGATGGTAGGATCGCTGGTGTCTTTTTTCTGTCTCATAAACACGCGGGATAACAGGTATATCTTGCTACTTCTACTCAGACTTAGGTTACACATGCATGTACAAGCATATATATCTGGGTTTTCTTCTATTTTCTTACTAGTTCTTGTTCTTCTTTATTTCTTATCTCCATGGGGAAGTGGAAAAGATGTCTTCCTCAGTAAGCCATGCGTGTCGTAAGAGTCATCTAAAATGCCGGGAGCAAGGGGCTAGTAACCTCTCCTCCTGTATAAATTATTAAATTTAAAAAGAAAATTTTTCGTTTCTCTTTTTAAGTCTCCCTGCCTCGGTGGGATACGATCGGTTTGTTGAAAAAATAATATTTGTATATGATGGGTTTGCAGTACATGTTTGTATTTTGTTTATTAGGGGAGCATGAAAGTGCTGTCGCCGCCTGAGGTATTACTGACTGGCCTAACAAACGCTGGGCATGTCTACTTTGTCAACAGCAAGGGGTAGCTTGTACTTACCCTCGGCAGAAGACATTCTGTCGTCTTCTGGGAAGAACATGAGCTTTTGTTGCTTTGTCTCTAGTGACACAATCTCACATGGATTCACAAGCTTTAGCACTATGGATTTTGGGACTCAGAATTTCTGTTAGTGTGTGTCTGTATCGTGTGTTCATACTGTGGACTCATGTAATTTTTAATGACATTATTGACATAGCCACCGCTAAGACTAGTATTCACTCTGGCTTCATTCACAGTATCCATTACATAAATTATGAATACTTTATTACCTGACCTTTAGTTACGTGTAAGAAAGGTTTGATTTAAGAGAGACCTACCCAGTAGGTTTCCTACACTGTCTTTCAGTTATTACATTCTTATTTCTACTAGTGGGCCTCGCCTCCTATGTCGTCTTCAAGATTTTCTATGCCTCACATATGCCAGTATATAAGTTTCCATGCTGATGCTTCAGCTTCACATTGTTCCAGACTATGGAACATAAGGGACTGACCACCTCAAGCTACGTCTTCCAGGATGATGGACTGATTAGATCGTCTCTACATCTCATCTCCACTGCTTCCGCTACCTCCTTTGTATTTGACTGAAGACACCTACAGTGTAAGCGTAACATTTCGGAATGTAGATACCTAGCTGTTGCATATGTCTTATCTATAGATTATAATTTTATGGGGCTTAGTGTCAACACTGTGTCATGTGTGAATTTTCCATTACTAGTCAAGGACAACTGATGATGAGGGGGATTGTGACTTTGTGTCAGATTTTGTGAATTCCCTCTCACGTAGGCATCCAAGAGCATAACCAAGTTGATGAATTAGCTAAACAAGCATCATATAAAGAGAATGTTTAATACAACTTTTTTTTCAAACAAAAGTTTAAGAAACATTGTCAGAAAGGAATTAGCAAACGAATTTGAAAAAAGTAGAACAGTACAGGTAGCAACGAACACATTCATTATCCATCATAATAGAAACTGTCAAGTTCAACACATATTTGGAGAAAGTAAAAAGGTCAGTAAATTACAAGATGTTACTACTAGACTAAGGCTAGGCTATAAGTATATCTGATAGTACTGTTGTTACTACTAGACTAAGGCTAGGCTATAAGTATCTCTGACAGTACTATTGTTACTTCTAGACTAAGGCTAGGCTATAAGTATCTCTGATAGTACTGTTGTTACTACTAGACTAAGGCTAGGCTATAAGTATCTCTGGCAGTACTGTTGTTACTACTAGACTAAGGCTAGGCTATAAGTATCTCTGGCAGTACTGTTGTTACTACTAGACTAAGGCTAGGCTATAAGTATCTCTGCCAGTACTGTTGTTACTACTAGACTAAGGCTAGGCTATAAGTATCTCTGACAGTACTGTTGTTACTACTAGACTAAGGCTAGGCTATAAGTATCTCTGATAGTACTGTTGTTACTACTAGACTAAGGCTAGGCTATAAGTATCTCTGGCAGTACTGTTGTTACTACTAGACTAAGGCTAGGCTATAAGTATCTCTGGCAGTACTGTTGTTACTACTAGACTAAGGCTAGGCTATAAGTATCTCTGGCAGTACTGTTGTTACTACTAGACTAAGGCTAGGCTATAAGTATCTCTGCCAGTACTGTTGTTACTACTAGACTAAGGCTAGGCTATAAGTATCTCTGACAGTACTGTTGTTACTACTAGACTAAGGCTAGGCTATAGGTATCTCTGATAGTACTGTTGTTACTACTAGACTAAGGCTAGGCTATAAGTATCTCTGGCAGTACTGTTGTTACTACTAGACTAAGGCTAGGCTATAAGTATCTCTGGCAGTACTGTTGTTACTACTAGACTAAGGCTAGGCTATAAGTATCTCTGGCAGTACTGTTGTTGTTACTACTAGACTAAGGCTAGGCTAGAAGTATCTCTGGCAGTACTGTTGTTGTTACTACTAGACTAAGGCTAGGCTATAAGTATCTCTGGCAGTACTGTTGTTACTACTAGACTAAGTCTAGGCTATAAGTATCTCTGGCAGTACTGTTGTTACTACTTGACTAAGGCTAGGCTATAAGCATCTCTGATAGTACTGTTGTTACTACTAGACTAAGGCTAGGCTATAAGCATCTCTGGCAGTACTGTTGTTACTACTAGACTAAGGCTAGGCTATAAGCATCTCTGATAGTACTGTTGTTACTACTAGACTAAGGCTAGGCTATAAGTATCTCTGATAGTACTGCTGTTACTACTAGACTAAGGCTAGGCTATAAGTATCTCTGACAGTACTGTTGTTACTACTAGACTAAGGCTAGGCTATAAGTATCTCTGCCAGTACTGTTGTTACTACTAGACTAAGGCTAGGCTATAAGCATCTCTGACAGTACTGTTGTTACTACTAGACTAAGGCAGGCTATAAGTATCCTGATAGTACTGTTGTACTACTAGACTAAGGCTAGGCTATAAGTATCTCTGACAGTACATTGTTACTTTGACTAAGGCTAGGCTATAAGTATCTCTGATAGTACTGTTGTTACTACTAGACTAAGGCTAGGCTATAAGTATTCTGGCAGTACTGTTGTTACTACTAGACTAAAGGGCCCGGCTATAGTATCTCTGGCAGCACTGTTGTTACTACTAGACTAAGGCTAGGGTATAGTATCTCTGCCAGTACTGTTGTTACTACTAGACTAAGGCTGAGCTTATAAGTATCTCTGACAGTACTGTTGTTACTACTAGACTAAGGCTAGGCTATAAGCATCTCTGATAGTACTGTTGTTACTACTAGACTAAGGCTAGGCTATAAGTATCTCTGACAGTACTGTTGTTACTACTAGACTAAGGCTAGGCTATAAGTATCTCTGATAGTAATGTTGTTACTACTAGACTAAGGCTAGGCTATAAGCATCTCTGGAGTACTGTTGTTACTACTAGACTAAGGCTAGGCTATAAGTATCTCTGACAGTACTGTTGTTACTACTAGACTAAGGCTAGGCTATAAGTATCTCTGAAGTACTGTTGTTACTACTAGACTAAGGCTAGGCTATAGATCTCTGATAGTACTGTTGTTACTACTAGACTAAGGCTAGGCTATAAGTCTCTCTGGCAGTACTGTTGTTACTACTAGACTAAGGCTAGGCTATAAGTATCTCTGATAGTACTGTTGTTACTACTAGACTGAGGCTAGGCTATAAGTATCTCTGGCAAGTTGTTGTTACTACTAGACTAAGGCTAGGCTATAAGTATCTCTGATACTGTTGTTACTACTAGACTAAGGCTAGGCTATAAGTATCTCTGATAGTACTGTTGTTACTACTAGACTAAGGCTAGGCTATAAGTATCTCTGGCAGTACTGTTGTTACTACTGACTAAGGCTGGCTATAAGCATCTCTGAAGACTGTTGTTACTACTAGACTAATAGGTATAGCATCTCTGGCAGTACTGTTGTTACTACTAGACTAAGGCTAGGCATAAGATCTCTGATAGTCTGTTGTTACTACTGATAAGGCTAGGCTATAAGTATCTCTGATAGTACTGTGTTACTACTAGACTAAGGCTAGGCTATAAGTATCTCTGCAGTACTGTTGTTACTCTGATAAGCTGGGCTATAAGCATCTCTGATAGTACTGTTGTTACTACTAGACTAAGGCTAGGCTATAAGCTCTCTGGCAGTACTGTTGTTACTACTAGACTAAGGCTAGGCTATAAGTATCTCTGACATACTGTTGTTACTACTAGACTAAGGCTAGGCTATAAGCATCTCTGATAGTACTGTTGTTACTACTAGACTAAGGCTGGCTATAAGTATCTCTGATAGTAATGTTGTTACTACTAGACTAAGGCTAGGCTTAAATCTCTGATAGTCTGTTGTTACTACTAGACTAAGGCTAGGCTATAGTCCTCTGTAGTACTGTTACTACTAGACTAAGGCTAGGCTATAAGCATCTCTGAGTACTGTTATACTACTAGACTAAGGTTAGGCTATAAGCATCTCTGATATATGTTGTACTACTAGATAAGGCTAGGCTATAATTCTCTGGCAGTACTGTTGTTACTACTAGACTAAGGCGGCTATAAGTATCTCTGAAGTACTGTTGTTACTACTAGACTAGGCTAGGCTATAAGTCTCTGGCAGTACTGTTGTTACTACTAGACTAAGGCTAGCTATAGATCTCTGAAGTACTGTTGTTACTACTAGACTAAGGCTAGGCTATAAGATCTCTGATAGTACTGTTGTTCTACTAGACTAAGGCTAGGCTTATAAGTTCTCTGGCAGTACTGTTGTTACTACTAGACTAAGGCTGCTATAAGTCTCTCTGGCAGTACTGTTGTTACTACTAGACTAAGGCTAGGCTATAAGATCTCTGAAGTACTGTTGTTACTCTAGACTAAGGCTAGGCTATAATTCTCTGACAGTACTGCTGTTACTACAAGACTAAGGCTAGGCTATAAGTATCTCTGACAGTACTGTTGTTACTACTAGACTAAGGCCAGGCTATAAGCATCTCTGATAGTACTGTTGTTACTACTAGACTAAAGCTAGGCTATAAGTCTCTCTGGCAGTACTGTTGTTACTACTAGACTAAGGCTAGGCTACAAGCATCTCTGATGTACTGTTGTTACTACTAGATAAGGCTGGTATAAGATCTCTGGAGTACTGTTGTTACTACTAGACTAAGGCTAGGCTATAGCATCTCTGATAGTACTGTTGTTACTACTAGACTAAGGCTAGGCTATAAGTATCTCTGATAGTACTGTTATTACTACTAGACTAAGGCTAGGCTATAAATCTCTCTGGCAGTACTGTTGTTACTACTAGACTAAGGCTAGGCTATAATCATCTCTGATAGTACTGTTATTAATACTAGACTAAGGCTAGGCTATAAGTATCCCCTGATAGTACTGTTGTTACTATTGACTTAAGGCTAGGCTATAAGTACTCTGATAGTACCGTTTTTTACTACTAGACTAAGGGTAGGCTATAAGTATCTCTGGTAGTACTATTGTTACTAAGACTAAGGCTAGGCTATAATATCTCTGGCAGTACTGTTGTTACTACTAGACTAAGGCTAGTTTATAAATATCTCTGGCAGTACTGTTGTTACTGCTGGACTAAGTCTAAGCTAAAAAAATATCTGTCAGCATACTTGTATGGAGATGTCAATACAGGTGTGTGTGGACAGATATTAGGCATCTACTAAAACATTATAATCCAAACATCCAACCCTCAGAGACAATCCTCCAACCCTACAAGATATGGTAAAACACCATCGTTAATAAAAAAGATATCTGAAATCTTTATAAATGAGACATTGTGCGACATTTGGGTTTTTTATTCGGGAAACGTTTCCCCCAGCAAGGGTTTCCAGCCCAAATGAAGATGAGGAAAAATTTTATTCCTTTCAAACTCCTCCTCATCTCCCCCCGTCTCTGCCCCGGACTGGGGGAAGCTACTGGCGGGAGAAACATTTCGGGGTAAAAATATACAAATTTGCACAAATTTCATTTACCCAACTTTTTTGGTTTCTAAACTTTTTTTTTTGGATCTTTTTTTTTACGTGGAAAAGATTTTTTTTTTTTTTTTTTTTTTGAGTTGTACTTACTGACATGTAAAACAACATGACGAAATTACAAAATAACTTGTTTCTTTCTAAGGTTTAACAATGCTCAGGAGGTCTGACAAAGACCCATTGTGATCTTTGTAATCCTTTTTTTTGCGCTACCGCCACGGATGAGCTTCAAGAAGAGGGTATGATAAAGCTCATGGCGGGGGGAAGTGACCCAGAGCGGCCGGAGCATGACTAGACCCCTGCAACCACAAGGGGGGTGAGAACATGATGAGCTGTGGCTGCACTATGCTATATGATAGTTTAATTGTGGTAGCATCCAAGTGTGCTGCACACTATTTTCAATATCATCTTATATGGTCCCCGGGACCACTAACGACCATTTCTCTGGACTACTATAGGACCACCCATGACCATTACCGGGACCACTGGCATAACCATTATCAAGACCATTGGAGAACATTAAAGGACCACTGGCATGACCATTACCATGATCATTTCCAGGATTACAGGAGGACCATTCCAGGATCAATGGCAGGGCCATTCCCGAGAATATAACCCTCAAAGACCACTGGTAGGACAATTCCCAGGACCACTGGCGGCCTGCCCAGGACCATTGGCAGAAATATTCCAGGACAACTGGTGGAAATATTCCTAAACCACTACATTACTATTAGGACCATTGGCAGAAATATTCCCAGGACCACTGGTAGGAATATTCCAGAACCACTACATTACTATTCCCAGGACCACTGGCAGGACAATTCCAAGATTACAATGGACATATCTTTGATGAGTTCCAAGAGTTTTTCTACTTCCGAGTCCGGCCATGGGCCAGGCCGTTGGTGCTAGCCTGATCCACCAGGCTATTGCTGCGGGACCCTGCCCACTTATTCATCACAGCCTGGTTGATCTGGTACCGGTGGAGATACTTGTCCCGTTTCCTCTTGAAGACTTCTACACTTGCCAGGTGTTTCAAATCTTCTGGTAAGATGTTGAATACAGGGGAGGATGTTGATAAGGGTTCAATTACTGCCCCTGTCCCGCATATTTCTACCCAGTCGTTGTTATGTCGTGGGAAGATTTGGGAAGGGCCCCCAAGTCTTTCCAGGTATATATATATATATATATATATATATATATATATATATATATATATATAAACACCCTGCCTCGGTGAACCCCACTTGTTGAAAATATATTGTCGTGCCGATTAGGTAAAACTTGCGATTTTGGTTAAATAGCAACGCTCATCTTGCCAAAAGACAAGTGAAAATTTGTGTAATAATTTCCCAAAATCATTCGACATAAGAAAAAAATATTTCATTGTTTTGTTTATTATTAAATTAATGTTAACGTATCTAAAATATATTTAGTTGGGTTAGCTAAATTAAATTGCGTTGTTGTAATAAGGTTAGGTAGGTTTTCAAAGTTTCTCTTGGTACAAAATTATAAATTTTATTTAAATAAATGAAAAAATATATCTTTAAATAAAAGAAAATTTTAGAAAGGACTTAATTTTAGATGAGTTCCTAATTGACCAGTTTTTTCTTAAACGGAAATATATATATATATATATATATATATATATATATATATATATATATATATATATATTATATATATATATATATATATATATATATATATATATATATATATATATATATAATCATGTATCTCTCCCCACTCTTATGGTACAAATTTAAGACTTTAAGGCGTTCATAGTAATTTAAATGTATCGGCTCTTCAGCTCTGATATCTCCCCTGCCCTGAACGGGACCGTCAACACTGAACAATATTTTTAACGAGAGAACACAGGATTTGAAAAGTGTCACCATTGGTTCTATTTTTCCCTGTTTCGAAAGTTCTCATTCCCAGCCGTCATCCTCCCTGGCTGTGGTGATATTTGCCTTAGTGTCTTCTTTGAAAAAGTCAGCTGTCTTTCACGTGTTCCTTTCGTTCTTTGACGATCCTCTTGAGTTTTGCATACAGTGTTCCCTCTGAGTTCTTCATTCTTTCCATACCTAAACAGTTGAAACTTATCACCATTTAACGTCATGTTGTTCTCCACTGCCCACTGGAAAACAATGCTCATATCTTCCTGAAAATTTTCAGTGTCTTCTTCCGAGGCGGCTTTCATGTTTATTTTAGTGGGCATCTGCAAATGATGATACAAAACAGTGACAGGTGTTTATATCTGTGTCTGATACAAGGATAAGAAACAGCAGAGGTGTCAGGACAGTGCCATTCACCGGAAAACTGGAAAGACCATTGGGAGAACCATTCCCAGGACCACTGGCAGGACCATTCCCAGGACCACTGGCAGGACCATTCCCAGGACCACTGGCAGGACCATTCCCAGGACCACTGACTGCCATTCCCAGGACCACTGGCAGGACTATTCCCGGACCACTGGCAGGACCATTCCCAGGACCATGACTGCCATTCCCAGGACCACTGGCAGGACTTTTCCCGGGACCACTGGCAGGACCATTCCCAGGCCCACTGGGTGATTTCCAGAACCACTGGCGGGACTATTCCCGGGACCTGGGGACCATTCCCAAAACCCGAGGGATGACCTTGGAGAAAATTAAAACCCCCCGAAGCGCCCTTTGAACGACCTTTCCTAAAAAAAGGGGTAGACAGGTAGCGATCCCAGTACCCGACAGTCAGGTAGACCGAACGCCCTTTCCCCTGCACCAGGGTAGAGGAGACGATCCCAAAAACGACAGTCAGGTAGACCTTGAACGACCTTTCCAAACAAGGGTGACAGGTAGACGATCCCAGTACCCGACAGTCGGGAACCTTGAACGACCTTCCCGCCCGGGGGGTAGACAGGCAGACGCCCCCAGTATCGACAATCAGGTAGACCAAAATGCCCTTTCCCCTGCACCGGGGGTAAAAGGAGAGATCCCAGTCCCCGACAGTCGGTGACCTTGAACATTTCCTGCACCAGGGGTAGACAGGCAAAACCCCCCCATTACGACAGTCAGGTAGCCCTTGAAGCCTTTCCCCCTGCCCGGGGGGTGACAGGTAGACATCCCAGTCCCCGACAGTCAGGTAGCCCTTGAACGCCTTTTCCTGCACCAGGGTAGACAGGCAACGACCCCAGATCGACAGTGGGGTAGACCTTGAACGCCCTTCCCCTGCCAGGGGTAAAGGTAGAGACCCCAGCCCCACAGTCAGGTAGACCTTGAACGACCTTCCCTGCACCGGGTAAAGGGGTAAGATTCGTCCCCGACAGTCAGGTGACCTTGAACGCCCTTTCCCCCTCCCGGGGGAGACGGTGACGCCCCCAGACCCGACAGTCAGGTCCCCGGGCCCTTTCCCCTGCCCAGGGGTAGAAGGGAACGACCCCAGCCCCGGCAGTCAGGTAGACCTTGAACGCCCTTTCCCCTGCCCCGTTACTTTGGGAATAGGCCTGGCAGACCGCATTGCCAGATTCATTCAAAATAGGGGGTAAAAATTAAAAACAGATATTGAATAACTAAATAATATAGGGGTGGGAAGGATATATATGTGCAGGACACAGTGAACTAAATCTGTTTAAGAGAAATAGAAAAACCCCAGATAACTTAAAAAATATGGTGTAGCTTTTGGGAAAAATATACAAGGTTGGCACTAGTGAACTATTGTCAGAGGTCCTGAAAGCGCAAATAACAGAAAGAAACTATGTATTAAGTAACAAAAACAAGTGATGGTGGCAATGATTGGGGAATCACAGTATACATAAATAAATACAACCCCTGTGAATGTCTTTCCGTTTCCATACAAGCGTGAAAAAATTTTTTTCATGGAATGAAAGGGAGGCCAGGTCCGGGGGAAAAAAAAATGACCCCAGTTTAGTGGTGAAAAGAAAAGGATATTAAAAAAATATAGTGTATATCCTTTAAAAAACCAGTGTACAGCACATAAAAAAAAAATAGGGATAAAATAAGAAAAGTAAAAACCAAAGTCAGTGTGGCAGTGGGGTGACTCTACTTGCCCTGGTGTGGTCATTTACAAGTGATATTCAAAGGGGTTACCACATAACGAATGGACTAGGATATCGGACATAATAGAAAGACCTATGAACCCAATTGGGGATGGAAAACACAAGGAAAAGATCTAAGAAAATGAAAGTGGTTTAAAACGGGACCCAGGTATTCCCCCAGGACCTGAGTGGTTGCTTCGTCATACGTCTGGCAGTGCTAGACAGCCACGAGGCCTACCATCCCAATACCACAAATCCTGTTAGACCAGGGGAGGATCTCGTAAGACTAATAATTAAAATATATATATATAAATGATCAGAGGGGAATAAATATGGAAAGAGTTATACAGTGAACAAACTGAAATAAATGCATATTATAAAATAATATAATATAATGTGTAGTAAGACTCCTAATCAGTACACCCCCCCCTACCCATGCTTGACCTCATCACCACTCCTGAGTGCAGAGTAGGGTAAAGGAAAAAGGGTTCCCGTGGCCCTAATAGGATACAGGAGGATGGCAGTACAGTATACCTGTGGGACATGGGAAATTTGGAAAAACCCCGAATCAATGCAAACCTTTTTTTTCAAAAATCTGTCACATGTTCAAAATTAACACAGTAACAATAAATGACACCCGTCTAGAAAGGTGTTTCTGGATTGAACAAGGATGTGCAATATGGAAGAATGGAAAGCACCAGGAGGTGAAAACAAAACATAAAAAAAAGGGGAACTATTAATTTTCCCTAAAAGAACATGGGAAGATGGGAAAAGTGTCTAAAAACCCCAATCAGCTACAACAATTGCCCAAAAAAATAATCAGTCATCCAGGGGAAAAAAAAAGGAGAAAAAAACATTAGCTAACTCAGCCCCGGGACGCCCAGAACCCCCACCCAAAGTGAACATCAGTTTTGGGTTAAGGACCCCACCACAGCCATGCCTCTAGTACAGATATAGTGGGGGTCCTTTCCAGGAAAATTTTTTTCCCCCATGTCATAAAGGGGGGAAAGCGCTGATAAGAAAAACCAAGGAGGGAAAGAGAGGAAGAAAAGCAGAAAATTCCAGATCTTTGGGAAGAACAAAACTAGTAAATATGGGCAGTCAAAACATATGCAGATTCTATAAAGGATATGCCTATATGGCGAATTGCGGGAATAAAACACCAAAAAATGTGCCAACATGTTAAGGGGAAAGTGTCGTTTAAAAAAAAGAGGAATTTCCATCCAGTGATGTGTCAAGCTTAAACAGCCCAGAAAAATGTTAACCTGATGCCCAGCCCACTATAAAAAGGGGGAAAATAGCATAAAAACAGGAAAGGAAAAAAAAAAATGACCAGCAATTTTTTTTGATATAAGGAGAAAAACCAGATCAAAGAAAGAACAAAATTGGAAAATGGTAAGAGGGGACAGATGGACAGCACAGGGGGACGCCCCAAACGGGACCAGCTCATCGGGCCGTATAAAAAAAAAAGTCAGAGGGAAAAACCCAGGTTCACCGGGGGCCCTACCGGTATAACACCAGTGGTACTAACGAAACAAAGAAAGAAAACATCCATTCCAGTAAAGAAAAGCAGAAAATTACTTTGAGTAGTCTCTAGAGAGCCCTTCGTTGCACACTTTAAAGCCCTTCGTTCTCACTTTAAGTAGAAAAAGTCCCCAGTGGTATTTATTCGCATTGTACTTCGTTGTGTTATGTGTCGTGAATCCGCGGCCCCAGGATCTGGGGGCCCAACCCCGCCCAAAGGAAAAGAGGTAACTTGTTCTGGGGAATGGGGAACCAAAAACTGATATCCTGGGGAGGTCTGGAAGCCCCGATAAAATCAGATTTTGAATTATGAGTTAGTAAGTCAGGACTGCAGCCGAGGGGCCCCATCCCTTTGACTGGATGGAGTGGATAATAAAAACCCTTTCCCCAGTCAAAGTTTTAGTTTATTAACTTGTAACTAAAGGGGCTTTAAGGCTGATATCACCTTTCAT
Organism: Cherax destructor; assembly: GCA_009830355.1. Lineage (NCBI taxonomy): Eukaryota > Metazoa > Arthropoda > Malacostraca > Decapoda > Parastacidae > Cherax > Cherax destructor. The sequence goes on along the minus strand of WNWK01020539.1, from coordinate 6,807 downwards.
CACCAATCAAAGTTTATAAACCTTAAACCAGGGGAAAAAAAAAGGTCTCAGGGGTAAGACGGGGGGAAATTTGCTGACAAGCAGTAAAAAAAAAAAGTTTTTAGGGAAATTTTCTCCAAAATATTTGTTGCTCCCCCTTACGTGCATTTTTTCCCCCCCACCATGTATAACATATAACACATATACAATCACCATGAAAATACTAACACATATACACCATCACCATGTATAACATACTAAACAAAACACCATCCCCTGTATAACATATAACACAACAACCATCCCCTGTATAACTACTAACACATATAACCATCCCGTATAACATACTAAACATATACACTATCACCTGTATAAATATAAAAATAACCATCACCATGATAACATACTAAACATATAAAAATCACCATGTATAACAATAACACATATACACCATCACCATTATAACATTAACACATACACACCATCACCATGTATAACATACTAACACATACACACCATCACCATGTATAACATACTAACACATAAAACCATCACCATGTATAACATCAAACACATACACACCATCACCATGTATAACATCTAACACATATACACCATCACCATGTAAAACATCTAACACATATACCCCCCCATCACCATGTATAACATTAACACATACACACCATCACCATTTTAACATACTAACAAAAAACCATCACCATGTATAACATACTAAAATACACACCATCACCATGTATAACATACTAACACATAAAAATATCACCATGTATAACATACTAACACATTTTCCACCATCACCATGTAAAACCCTTTAACACATAACACCATCACCATGTATAACATACTAACACATACACACCATCACCATGTATAACATACTAACACATACACACCATCACCATGTATAACATACTAACACATATACACCCTCACCATGTATAACATCAAAAAAACACTAAGTGGGTGTGTCGTGGGGGGTCCGCAGGGGGGAGCTCCGTCTCAAATTGCGTTTACTGATAGGGGCGGGGGGACACAGTGCCACTGATAGTAGCTGAGGAGACACAGTGCCAAAATTTTAAATGTGTAACCATAAAGTCCCATATACGCATTTGAACCAACATAAAGAAATCGCAGTGAACATTAAATGGGAAAAAAAAAATGGCTATAGTGTAAATTCTAGAGTCCCGGGTTTGGAGCAACCGTTACGGTGGGAATAGGCCTGGAGGAGCGGTTTTTCCAGTACTTTTAAAATTTCCCCGGGGGTGAAAATTAAAAAATTTTATAGAACTAAAGTTATAGCGAGTGGCAAGGAAAAATGTTTCCGGGGGTTTTCCTGGAGGAATTCCAGGGGTCAACCCTTCGCCCGGTCTGTGCCCGGCCTCATGTTGGCCCCGAGCCTGATCAACCAGGCTCTTACCTGGCCGCACGCAGCCCCAAAGTACGAACCACAGCCGGGCCCTGGGTCAGGTACCCACTTTAGGTGCCTGTCCAGTGCCTGCTTAAAACAGCCAACAACACTCAACACAACACCAGTCCTCACATTCATAATGACATTTTTTTCATTCTAAAAATATGTCATGTTTCTATGTTATTAATATTTGTTTATTATGTCATATTAGATTAATTGTGATAGAGGTGGTTTTTTTTTAGTACAAGTTACGTGGAGGTGGTATTTTCAAAAACGAGTTACGTGGAGGTGGTTTTTTTTAGTACGAGTTACGTGGAGGTGGTTTTTTTCAGTACGAGTTACGTGGAGGTGGTTTTTTTCACAAGTTACGTGGAGGTGGTATTTTCAGTACGAGTTACGTGGAGGGGGGTATTTTCAGTACGAGTTACGGGGTGGTTTTTTTCAGTACGAGTTACGTGGAGGTGGTTTTTCAGTACAAGTTACGTGGAGGGGGTTTTTTTTCCCATACAAGTTACGTGGAGGTGGTTTTTTTTCAGTACGAGTTACGTGGGGTGGTACAGTACGAGTTACGGGGGGGTGGTATTTTTCATAAAGTTACGTGGAGGTGGTATTTTTTACGAGTTACGTGGAGGTGGTTTTTTCAGTACAGTTACGTGGGGGGGGTTTTTTTTTCAGTACGAGTTACGTGGAGGTGGTTTTTTTCAGTACAAGTTACGTGGAGGTGGTATTTTCAGTACGAGTTAGGGGGGGTTGGTATTTTAAATTACGGGGTTACGTGGAGGTGGTTTTTTTTCAGTACGGTTACGTGGGGGGGGTTTTTTCAGTACAAGTTACGTGGGGGGGGTTTTTTTTAAAATACAAGTTACGTGGAGGGGGTTTTTTTTCATACGAGTTACGTGGAGGTGGTTTTTTTAAATCGAGTTACGTGGGGGGGGTTTTTTTTTCAGTACAAGTTACGTGGATGGTATTTTCAGTACGAGTTACGTGGAGGTGGTATTTTCAGTACAAGTTACGTGGGGTGGTTTTTTTTCAGTACAAGTTACTTTTTTTTTTTTTAAAAAATGGGCCCTTTTTCCCCCACCAAGGCAGGGGGGCCCCCAAAAAAGAAAAACTTTCATCATCATTCACTCCATCACTGTCTTAAAAGGGGGTGCTTTACACTACAGTTTTAAAACTGAAAATTAACACCCCCCTTTTTAGTGCCGGCACTGTACCCCCATCCAAAACTCAAGTCCGGCCTGCCGGTTTCCTGAATCCCTTCATAAATGTTCTTTCCCCTCCAACAGCCCCCCCAAATATTAAAAACCATATGCCTCCATTCACTCCTATCAAATCGCTTTCCCCCATGCTTGCTGGAAGTCCAAGCCCCCCGCCCCAAAACTTCCTTTACCCCCCCCCTCCAACCTTTCCTAGGGGCCCCCCCCCACCCCCCCTTCCCTCCACTACGTTTATACACTCTCAGTCACTCTGTCTCGTTCCATTCTCTCTACATGCCCCAAAACCCCCTCAACAACCCCTCCCCCAAATCTCTGGACAATCGTTTTGGTAATCCCCCCCCTAATTTCCAAACTCCCAATTCTCTGCATTATATTCACACCACACATTGACCTCAGACATGACATCTCCACTGCCTCCAGCCTTCTCCTCTTGCAACATTCATCACCCAGTTCACACCCATATAAGAGCGTTGGTATAACTATACAAGTTACGTGGAGGGGGGTATTTTCAGTACCTCCGTTAGCCTTTCCCGGCCAGTTTTCCCTTTCACACAGTCCCCCCTCCCCCCCTGCCTTCCAGGGCCCCCCGCCTCTTCTCATTTCCACCCTCGCCTTTCTCTCTCTCTCTTATATTCACTCTCCTCTCCAATTTCTCCCCTCTCACTTTCCCCCTCGCCCTCCAAAGTTTTCTTCGGGCCCAAAAAGTTAAATGTAGCTACAAATTTCTTTGGTGCGACATTGTTTTTGGATTTTACAAAAATCTGAATTACGTTTTAGATTCTTCAGTGCGAAATGATACTTTAACGAGAGAACGACGCATACTCAGATAATTGGGAAATCATCATCTTTTTTACAAATTGAGAATGTGTAAATACAAGGAAAAAACATCACGATAAAAAAAGGGGGTTAAAAAAGGATCCCCAATAACTTAACTGCAGATAGTAGAGGGGAAAAAGTCAAGTTGCAGATTGAATTTAAGTCAAAGTTTCGGGTTAATGGCTCTACATTTTAGTCTTGTAATGTAATTCACTATACATCGATATAAAAGGGTTTACAACTGGCAGTCTTTCTCTCTCTCTCCCGAAGACTGGTTTTAAATTATAAAGCTGTTCCCTTTTTCAGTCTCTATCTTTTTTCTGTCTCTCTGTCTCTCTGTCACTCTGTCTGTCTGTCTTTTGTCTCTCTGTCACTCTGTCTGTCTGTCTCTGTCTCTGTCACTCTGTCTGTCTGTCTCTCTGTCCTCTGTCTGTCTGTCTCTCTATCTCCGACATTGTGGTTGTTCGGTGTAAACATAATCGTCTAATTGACCACTTTTACCCTTCTTGTGAATATGTGTTTTTTGCAATTGTGTATGTATGTATACAGGATTTTGTGTGTGTGTGTGTATGAGCGCCCCATACACACAATTGCATACACACATATTTCACAGGGAGGGTATAAGAGTGCTCAATTAGATGATTATTTTAAACCAAACAAGCATAATGTCAGAGAGAAGAAGAGAGAGAGAAGAAGAGAGAGAGAGAGGAGAGAGAAAAGAGGAGGAAAACCTGGGCGGACAGAAACAGAATGAATCAATCAAGGAGAAAATCTGGGAGTGCTCATCACACATAATGTATCTCAGAGATATAAATATGACACAAAGCTGGTCTATATATAATAGTGGTCCAGGTGTCATCACCAGACACTACACAGCTGGTCCAACAGTGGTCTAGGTGTCATCACCAGACACTACACAGCTGGTCCAACAGTGGTCCAGGTGTCATCACCAGACACTACACAGCTGGTCCAACAGTGGTCTAGGTGTCATCACCAGACACTACACAGCTGGTCCAACAGTGGTCCAGGTGTCATCACCAGACACTACACAGCTGGTCCAACAGTGGTCCAGGTGTCATCACCAGACACTACACAGCTGGTCCAACAGTGGTCCTGGTATCAGCTAATCAGAGCTCCTAACACAATCATTTACCTGCCCCTCCCACTCCCGAGTCTGTCTAGTAAGCTCTTAAGCTCCTCTTGTCTGCTCTCACTGCGATTTGGTCAATACTGAGAAAAACAAAACTCTTGTTGGACAATACCGGGAAAAACAGCACTCTTGCTCCTGTCTTCCCTCCCAGAAAGTATTATTGCATATTTTTTTTACTGTGGGTCCCTAGTCTCTGCCTGTCAGTCTTTTTATTAACTCTTTCTTACCTGTCAGTTCGACTGTCATTGACTGACAGTCAGTGTGTTCCTAATATTGGATGACAGGTAGTGCCGACAGGTACGATGATAGACAGTTGGTATAGAGCAAACCTGTGTTATAGGCAGAGTTTCGCTCTGTTTATAGTTTTATCAAGTGATAACTTGAATATGGTCTACAGAAAGCGAAACGTTTTATTATATGGTTCTCAAAATAGTCCTCCCTCGGTTCATCTGCTCTTCTTCGTTCCCTCTTCTTGCTTATCCAGTCTTCTTATTAACACCATTTTACGTCTCTCTCGCCTGTCAATTCGTCTGTCTTTGGATGTAGTAGGTAATGGGTGGGTGTAATGGATGTAGTAGATAATGGATGGGTGTGGTAGGTAATGGGTGGATGTGATGGGTGTGGTTGATGTGATGGGTGTGGTCGGTAATGGGTGGGTGTGGTAGATAATAGGTAGGTGTGATGGGTGTAGCAGGTTATGGGTGGGTGTGGTAGGTGAAGGGTGGGTGGGGTAGGTGATGGGTGGTTTTGATGGATGCTGGACAACATTCACACACAACAAAATTCAACAATCATCTCACTCAACACTCAAGATCACATCCCCAGTTGCAGCTTTTAAAATTTCACTTTATTTGTTTCGTTGTTAGTCTTCTCATAAAAATAATATTTTAATTCAATTTTATAAAATGTATAGAAGAATAGGCCGTTTACTCCCCGTCATTGGGTTGTGGTTAGTAGTGTGGAATGCCCTCGTCAACTGGCAGGAGGAGAGGGTGAGCGAGGAGGTGTTGATCTTCAAGGAAAGCTATCGCCTGGTCAAAATACCCATCAAAGGGTATTGGTTCTGGCCCTTCAATGTCTTCCTGGCTGAGTCTGTCGATTTTGACACATTACCTGACGTTGGCTCCGGCCTGAGTGCACTGCATCGTCTGTTCTAGGTGAAGGTCAGCGCGTTCCTGCTGGTGTTTGGTATCTTGGTGGTCGTATTCGTCACTGAGGTCCTCACTATCCTATACAGGAGACTGTGGAAGGACCCATCATTCGGTGAAGGACTAGAGTCCACAGCTTCTCGAGCTAAACGTCTCGTGGAGCCAACACTTGTTGACGCCTCTGTGAAAGGCCAGAGGGGCCAGTTGCCTCTGTCCACTTCCCTCAAGCACATAGATGTGGCCGACATCTCAGAAGTTCCTCAGTTATCAAAGACTTGGGTGAGAGAAGAGGCTGGACATGCAGACGACCTAGCAGAGGCTGCCTCTGGAGGCCTTTCAGAGGCTGACTCTGGCGACGCTTCTGGCGACCATGCTGCCTCTGGAGACCTTATGGCGGCTGCCTCTGGCGATCAAACAGGCACTCTGGCAATCAAACAGAGGCACCTCGGCGATCAAACAGGGACACCTCTGAGCAGATCAGAACAGAGGACACCTCTGAGCGATCAAACACTGCGTGGGGGCCTAGGCCCCCACGTGGGACAAGACCGAGGCCCCCCACGTGAGAGAGACCTGAGGCCGCCCACGTGAGGAGGCCTGAGGCCGCCCCACGTGAGAGAAGCCTGAGGCCGCCCCACGTAGAGAGCCCGAGGCCACCACGTGAGACAAGACCTGAGGCCACCCCACGTGAGACAAGACCTGAGGCCACCCCACGTGAGACAAGACCTGAGGCCACCCCACGTGAGACAAGACCTGAGGCCACCCCACGTGGGAGAAGACCTGAGGCCGCCCCACGTGGGAGAAGACCGAGGCCGCCCCACGTGAGAGGAGACCCGAGGTCGCCCCACGTGAGACAAGACCCAAGGCCGCTCAAAACGAGGACCTAAACGTTCATGAGACAAGACCCAAGGCCGCCCCACGTGAGACAAGACCCGAGGCCGCCCCACGTGAGACAAGACCCGAGGCCGCCCACGTGAGACAAGACCCAGGCAGCCTCACGTGAGAAGACGAGGACCCAAACGTTCATGAGACAGACCCAAGGCCGCCCCGTGAGACAAGTAGGCCCCCACG